>PVKS010003895.1:0-59649 GCA_004027875.1 Aplodontia rufa
AAAAAAAAAAAATTTGCTTAGAAAGTTCCTGGGACATCTGGATTTTTAGAACATTCATCTGTTCCCGTGATAACAAACAGGTCCTGGACGAGCTCCATGCCTGATCCTAGGAGGCAAGTGAGCCAGCAACCTGAGTAGCATCTGACCCTGCTCTTCTCTCCCCACAGGGACCTGAAGCCAGAGAACATCCTGCTGGATGACCATGGTGGGTGCGGCAGCACAGGGGTGGAGTGGGGTGAGGTGGAGGGGCCTGGCCTATTAATTGGCCTACTGCTTCTCTACCCCCATTCAGGCCACATCCGAATTTCTGACCTGGGACTGGCTGTACATGTGCCAGAGAGTCAGACCATCAAAGGCCGTGTGGGCACCGTGGGCTACATGGGTGAGTCTCCCTCTGCCCTGTCCCACCAACCTCCTACATTCCCTCACTGTCCTGGGTCTGACCCACCCACTTCTGTATTGGGGTCTCCTGTGCCTCAGGGAGTAGAAAGCCCACATTGGTGTTCCTCTTTTATAGATTAGGAAATCAAGACCCAGCCAGAGTCCCACAGTTGTGAATCAACATCATTCATTCCCTAAAAATGTATTGAGCACCTACTATTGGCTGGGTCCTGATAGGTGGCTATCAGGGAAGGGAGGAGAAGGGAACCAAAACTTATGGCCTGCCCCTGAATTGCCCATGGTTGGAGAAGGCCTCTCCGTCTATGGTGTAGATCAGTGGAGGTCCGAACATGTGACCCAGTGTGCCCCTTGAGAGCCATGTGACACAGTACAGAGTCCCAGCTCTGCATGCTTTTCCCCTTGCCTGCTCTGTGCCCTCAGGTTAAACACTCCACCTCTCCTGCCTCTCTTTCTTCTACTGCAAAACAATCATCAATTCTGCATCCCAAGGTACCCTTGAGATGAAAAGAGATAGTGAGTGGAGGTTAAATTCCTCAGGTGCCTGCCCTGGCTATCTGGGTGCATCAGGAGTTTCTGCTCTCTCTCTTCTTATTTAGAAAATCTAAAAGGTGCAAACCAATAGCTACATGGGCCAAATTTGGCCAATTTTTGTTGAAGTCGAATTGTTTTTAAAATAATTTGAATTGGTTGCCAACTTTTCTTTCTTCTTCTTCTTCTTCTTCTTCTTCTTCTTCTTCTTCTTCTTCTTCTTCTTCTTCTTCTTCTTCTTCTTCTTTTTAATAGAGGGACAGTGAAAGAGAAAAAAAATCAGTTTTGTTTATTTTTTTTAACATGGCTTTCATTGCTCTGACACTTTGTTGTGTACATGGTGCTGGCTATCAAACCTGCATCCTCATTCATGCCAGGCAAGCGCTGTAACTGCTGAGCCACTGCTCTAACCCCTTGTTACCTACTTTTAATAAATCAGACAGCTTCATAAAAAGTGATTTCTGGGCTGGGGCTGTAGCTCAGTGGTAGAGTGGTTACTGAGTATGTAAGACCCTGGGTTTGATCCCCAGCACCACACACAAAAATACAGACCTTGGGTTCCTAGGTAGTCCCTGCAGAGCCACATCAGCTCCCTTAGAGGAAGTATTGCTGAGGGTGTTCCTATACTTGCTGAGATCCCCCTCAAGCTGTTGATGGTGGTTGCCTAGTCAGTGGGTATTTGAATGGATCCCCCAATTTCATGTGCTGGGCATTCCTGGGGCCTGAAGGCTCCAACTCTGCCACTAAACCAGCCCTGCCTCTTGTACCCCATGCCCAGCTCCAGAGGTGGTAAAGAATGAGCGGTACACATTCAGCCCTGACTGGTGGGCATTAGGCTGCCTCCTGTATGAGATGATTGCAGGCCAGTCACCCTTCCAGCAAAGGAAGAAGAAGATCAAGCGGGAGGAGGTGGAGCGGCTGGTAAAGGAAGTGCCCGAGGAATATTCCGAGCGCTTTTCGCCACAGGCCCGCTCGCTCTGCTCCCAGGTATTGCCAAGAGTGGGAGGCTTGACTGGCCGGGGCTGGGGTTGGAGGCATCTTACCCACCTGCCCACCCAAGACCACCCTGACCACTCCTGCCCTGCCATAGCTTCTCTGCAAAGACCCTGCGGAGCGCCTGGGGTGTCGTGGGGGTGGTGCTCGAGAAGTGAAGGAACACCCCCTTTTCAAGAAACTGAACTTCAAGCGGTTGGGAGCTGGCATGCTGGAACCACCTTTTAAGCCTGATGTGAGTGTCTCCCATTCCTGCTGAAAGCAGGGCCAAGCAGGGATGGGGCTGGGTGTACCCATGGTATAGTAGTCGATACCCTGCAGAGCAAGTGTTGGAAAATCCAATCTAATGGCTTGGCCAAATACACACGCACACACACACACACACACACACACACACACATTCACTGGACTCACAAAAATGAGAAACCCTGGGTTAGGTCTGACTTTTGGCATATCTGGATGGGGAGGGATGGAGGTGGGATGACTCCAGCAGTGTTGAAAGCATTCACTTTTTCTCCCTTTGCAATGTTCTGTTGATTATGTAGACTTCACTGTCAGGCATCTATCCCCAGGGCATGGCAATAGTGATATCCAGAAGCTCAGGCACACATTCTGCCAGCTCAGCCATCCACATAGAGAGAAATTCTTGCCCAGAAATTTCAAAAGAAATACTACAGGGGGAAAAATGTCCTCAGGCTAACAATGTTCAGTGCCTCTGATTGCTCAGGGAACCTCACTGGTCATCCCTGGATTGCGTGCCTACATGGACCACCACCAGTGGGAGTGATCCATTTCCCAGAGGAAAGTCAAGATGGTTTTACCAGTGTGTGGGGTTGGGGGAAGGCTCTTGGGCTGACTGCCTCACTTCAGATGAGATACTCCTACTTAGAATCTTACCTATTTATTGCATATCTTGTGGGTCAGGCACCCTGCAGGCAAAAATATCCTCTAGTCATCAGATTCCAAGGGGCAGAAACCCAACAAACTCACTTAATGTTAACGTGGAGTTTGTTTCCTTTGACCAGAGAGTTCCAGAGTAGAATTGGTATCAGAGTTTCATGCTGTGTTGCCAAGGCTCTCCATTTCTTGGCTCTTCAGCTCTATCTCTCCCTGTGAATTCACGCTTCTCTTTGTCTCAGGGAAGGTTCTGACTGGCCAGGATTAAGCCATGTGCTTGCTTCTCTTCTGTGTCTAGGAGGATTGGGTCTTGTGATCGACAGTTCATCAGGAGCACTGGAGAGGCTAGAAGGTGATAGGCAAGCCAGGTTGATTACTGGCAACCACGTGTAGACCTGGAAGATAATGAGGTCCACAAGACCCAACCCTGTCCTTAATGTTCTAGTGGGGAGACACACCAAAATAAACCAATCAGTGAGAAAGAATTTCAAGTAGCGCTCAGTGCAATAAAGAAAAATAAAGCAGGCTAAGAAGGCAGAGAGTGATGGGGTGGGGGTATAGTAGTTTTAGACAGGGTGGTCTTTTAGGAGCTAATGGTTAAGCAAATATGTGAAAGTGAGGGCCAGGCCAAGATGTGGGGGGTGAACATTCCAGGCAGAAGGAATCGCTAGGTATTGAGGTCCAGGGGAAGAGAGCAGGTTAGTGAGATAGAACAAAAGCGAGGAGGCAGTATCCCTGGAGCAAATATGTGCAGCGAAAGAGGAATGTGGATACATGTATATGCTCATTTCTATCTATGGCATGCGGGTATTGCAGAAGAGACTTGAGCTTGGGGAACGGGTGAAGAAGGGAAGATCCTGGACTAGGATTGGGCTGAATTTATTTTGTCAATATCTATATATGCATGAATATGCAGCAATTCCAATATGTTGAACCAATAAAAAAATAAAATAAAAAGAGGAATGTGGTCCTCAACTAACAGGAGCGCTTTGGAGGTTTTGAGCAGGAATGTAAAGTATGGGA
The DNA here is from genome assembly GCA_004027875.1 of Aplodontia rufa. Taxonomy (NCBI): domain Eukaryota; kingdom Metazoa; phylum Chordata; class Mammalia; order Rodentia; family Aplodontiidae; genus Aplodontia; species Aplodontia rufa. The sequence goes on from PVKS010003895.1 coordinate 3,844, forward strand.
GTAGGTCCATGGAGGGTGTGGGTATAAGAGGGGAGGCAAGCTAGGGAGCTGCTGCCTCTGTATGATTATTTCATATAGTAGGCCTCAGTAGAACCCTGACGAGTAGGCATTGTGATGGGCTGGCTAGCACTTGAACCAAGTGGGCCTGACTTCCATCAGCCTGCCTCAGGTTCGTACCACTGCATGTGTGGTTCTTCCTGTGCACATCTTATTCAACCTTGAAACAGTCTCATTGCTTCTAGATCTTTAGTTCAAAGTTATAAATAAAATCAGTGCCTTGGAGCTTAACTTTTTGGAAGCAATAGATGAAAAGCAAGCTTGATGATGATGTATTTTAATATCTTTATTGAGGTTTAACTTATACCATACAATTCACCCATATAGAGAGTGCAGTTCATGGGCCATGGCTCAATGGGTGCAGTGCTTTCCTGGCATGCATGAGTACGTGAGTTCAAACCCCAGTACCATGTATACAATGAAGTCTCAGAGCAACGAAAGCCACAAGAAAAACTAAATAAAATTATTTCTCTCTTTCTCTCTCTCTCACTGTCTCTCTTAAAAAAAAAAAAGAATGCAGTTCAGTGGCTCTTAGTATACTTAGAGTTGTACAACCATCACCATCTAAATTTTAAAATATTTTCATTACGCAAAACAAAACAAAACAAAACCCTGTACCCATTAGTAGTTATTCCCCATTCTTACCCCCAGCCCCTGGCTATCACTAATCTCCTTTCTGTCTCTATATATTTGCCCATTCTGGATGTTCATATTTGTGGATGGAATCATGAAAGATATGGTCTTCTGTGTGTAGCTTCTATTACTTAGCAGTTTTTTTTTTCTTTTTTAAAGAGAGGCACAGTGAGAGAGAACCAATTTTATTTAGTTTTGCATGTGGCTTTTGTTGCTCCGACACTTTGTTGGGTATGTAGTGCTGGGGTTTGAACTCACATCCTTGCACATGCCAGGCAAGCACTATAATTGCTGAGCCACTGCTCCATCCCACTTAACATGTTTTTAGGTTCAAGCATGCTCACATGCAATAGTACTGATAATATTCCATTGTATGGATAGCAACACATTTATTTATTCATCAGTTGATATACATTAGGATTATTTCCACTGTTCTTGGTGTTCTTGGTTATTATGTACAATGCTGCTATAAGTTTTCTTTCTTTCTTTTTTTTTTTTTTTCCGAGACAAGATGTCACTATGTTGCCCACAATGGTCTCAAGTGATTCTCCTGCCTCAGGCTTCTGAGTAGCTAGGACTGCTGCTGGTGCTCACCACCATGCCCGACTGCTGTGAACATTGTTGTACAAGTTTTTGTGTGGACACGTGTTGCTATTTTGCTTGGTATATACCTAGGTGTAGAATTACTAGGTCATATACTAACTAACCTTTTGGGGTACTGCCATACTTTTCCAAAAAGTAGATACACCATTTTAAATGATGATGATGATGATGATGTATGTGTATGTGCGACTTAGGGATTGAACCCAGGGCCTTGTGCATATGAAGCGCAGCCCTACCACTGAGCTACATCCCCAGTCTCATGATGATAATATTTTAATTCACATTCTTAATGGTAGAATTTGGAAGACAATGTAAAGATGGAAAAGAAAGTAGCTTTCTGATGCTGAGGTGGATTCCCAGCTAGGGTTTGAGGAGGTTGTTGGGAGACTCATTTAGCCCTCTGATTGGCTATTAGAGGGGATGGAGCAAGCCACTGGACATCCCAGGGTGGGCACCCATCCACTTCAGGCCCTTCATGGGGAACCAGCTGAGATTCAGCCTGCACTCCTCACAGTCCATCATACATTGAGCAGTGAGGGATGATGATGCCAATTTACAGAGAGGATAAGGGCATCAGAGAGGAAGGACTGCTGTGCGTAGAATACCTGGTGGCTTACTCCAGACCCCTGATTCTGCTGGTGTTGGGGCAGAACCAGACCGAGGGCCAAATGAGACTCAAGGCTGAGCTGCCTTCCCGTGTGTGTGTGTGTGTGTGTGTGTGTGTGTGTGTGTGTCCTATCTGACTGCTTCCTTTGTCCCCCCCGCCAGCCCCAGGCTATTTATTGCAAGGATGTTCTGGACATTGAACAGTTCTCCACAGTTAAAGGTGTGGAGCTGGAACCCACCGACCAGGACTTCTACCAGAAGTTTGCCACTGGCAGTGTGCCCATCCCTTGGCAGAATGAGGTGGGGGTCTGTCCTGCTGGTGGGGTAGGCTCCAGGGGTCTGGCCATAGGGGCAACTCTCAGAACTGCCTGTTTTTCAGTAGATGGTGGAGACTGAGTGCTTCCAGGAGCTGAATGTTTTTGGGCTAGATGGCTCAGTTCCGCCAGACTTGGACTGGAAAGGCCAGCCACCTGCACCCCCTAAGAAAGGACTGCTGCAGAGACTCTTCAGTCGCCAGGTAAGCCCTCGCAGTGGACTAACTGGGCCCCCAGCCTGGCTCCAGGGGACAGTGGGTAGGAGGCAGAGCCGGTGCCCGCTTGCACTGGACATGGGCATCCTCCAGCCCTGCTAGCGGTGCCCAGGGTCTCTGTCCTCATTCCCACCTGTCCCCTACCCCTGGCTGGGCTCACGGCCTCTTTTCTCTTTCCAGAGGTGAGCAGTGTGGGCTCCCCGTGGGTTGGTCTTGCTGCCCAGCCGTGGGGAGCCCCAGGCAGCCCTTCCATGGCAGAGGAGAGATGTGGGAGAAAGAAGTCTGGTGCCCGCTCCCCCATCCCCTTCCCCTGCTGCGGTTCCCTGCCCCCTGCTCCCTTCCAGCTGCTAGCTTGCTTAACCGCCTGTCTCCCTATACCATGCCCTGGCAGGTCCTGGGTCTTTCTAGTCCCCTTTACTTCAGTTTGTTGCCAGAAGCCTCTACCCCAATGCCCACGTGTGCGTGGCCTGATCTGCTGTTCTAGGCCCCTTGTGGGGACCCTCATCTCCAGAATGTCCCCCAGGCAGCTCCCAGCCTGCCCTAGCAGTGCTGGCCCCTTGGGGTACCACTGGTGGTTAACGGCACGCGCTCTGCCTCTCTCCCTCTCTCCCTCGTGTCTTCCCCGACCTTGCAGGATTGCTGTGGGAACTGCAGCGACAGTGAGGAGGAGCTCCCCACCCGCCTCTAGTCCCCAGCCTGAAGCCCCCACCGGCGATTGGCGGTAGCAGCTACTCCCAGCACTGTTTCCAGTTTTGCACAGTGGTCTTCCCCACTGTCCACTCAAGTTGTGGCCTGGGGAACACAGCCGGAGCTGTCCCCGGTGTCCTCTGCCTCTCAGCCCCTGACCTGGCTGAGTGTGGCAAGGACTGGGCTGTCCCTGGGACAAAGGTGCGTCCCTTCAGCTCTTCTCCAGAGCTCGGGGCTTTCTGTATTTATGTATTTGTATGAGTGTATATAGCAACCAGAGCGTTCTTACTTCCCACCTGAGTCTGGCGCCTGGACCTCAGCTCCCGTACACAGCCAGCACTGGTCAGGAGAGCTGGGAGCTGGCAGAGAAGCCACTGCCAAACTCAAGGCTTCTCAGGTTGAGCTTGGATGGGCTGAGGCTGTGCCAAGCCACACCCTTGGGTCCCCAGCACTGTGCTGGCCACCACCAACTTCCAAATGACAGTTGTGCCTGCTCCTGCTGTCCTGGGCTCAGGCCACCACCTTCTAGGGCCCAATAATGTCCCTTCTCAGCACTTGTTAGAGCTGGATCTGGGGCTTCAGCGTTCCCTAGGCCTGTGCCAAAGAGTGACCAGAGATTGGACTGACCATGAGACCTATCAGTCCACTGCCTAAGCTGTCCCAGATGGGTCCTTCTCTGCCTTCCAGCTCCCAGGGCACTTTGTCTCTTATGCTGGGCCTATCCTGAAGACACCTTTTCAGAAATGCTCCATATGGCTCAGACCATAGGAGAGTGTAGAGGTGTCCATTGCCAAACCTCCAGCATTCCAAAATCCCCCCATAACAATAGATACATGTGCCCAGCAATAATCCACCCTCCCTGTGTGTGCCCATGGGGAGTGTATGTATGTGCATGTGTGTGTGTGTGTGTGTGTGTGTGTGTGTGTACCTGTGTGTATGAAGGGGGTAAGGTAAGGCTGTGCCTGTGCCCCAGGTCCCAGCCCTGGTCCTTCCCAAACTGTGATGGCCATCCTGGTCCCAGTGTTAGGGTAGCATGGGATTGCAGGGCCTTGGGTTTTCCATATTTAAAGCCAATTTTTATTACTCATTTTGTCCAATGTAAGCTGCCATGTGTCTCTATGTGAATACAGTCCGAGCACAAACCTAGCCAGCTGCCCCTGCCTGCCTCTTTTTGCTTCTGGTGTTCCAGGGGGCCTTCCTGCTTCTCTGGCCCAGCTGGAAGTAGGAAAAGATTGGAGGTGGACCTGGCAGGAGCTGGCAGCAGCGGGGCTGCCTGTCCAAATCCACAGGACTAATCTTGAGGTAGACTTAACAGGCAGCTAGGCCTTGGTATGACCTTAAGGCTCATCCACGGGGTTTCTCTGCTTTCTAAATGGGATGGGGCCGAGAAAGGAAGCCTAGGTACCCATTAGGATGTGGAACTGTGAACTTGGGGCAGCTTGGGGTACCACGTAAGCTGCTGTCAGGAACATCTGCCTCAGGTTTGCCTTAACCTTGCCATCTGCTGTGTAACTGGTCCTGAGCTGGTGCATATGCATGAAACCCCTCTCTGTTTTGCCCTTGATGCTTCAAATGTGGGTGGACAAAGACAGAGAGAGTAGTGATACTGGGAAGTAGGCCTTCAGAATTTCTGAAGGTAATGCGTAGCCAGGCCTTGAAGAATCACATGGAAGACAAAGGGTTTGGGAAGAGCTTGCAGGGGAACCACCTATGTAAATACTTAGTGGGGAGAGCTGTTTGACCACAAGTTTATCCCAGATTTCGTAGACCCATCACTGTGTGATAGCTTCCCAGTGTACCCAGCCCCGCAAGAATGCCCTGTAAGATTTGCTTCTTCCCTCTAGCCTGGGTACCTAGTGTTGCAGAAGCAGGTTGCAATTGCAGGTTTTGCAATTGGCAGTTGTGGGTTCAAGTCCCAGTCTTGGCAGCTTTCAAGCTGGTTTTGGACAGGCGTTTCCCTTGTGTCTAGGAAGATAGGTGTGATATCTATCACCCTGCCGGGCAGCTATGAGAATCCACCAAAGCAGGGCTGGGGATATAGCTCAGTGGTAGAGTGCTTACCTAGCATGCTTGAGGCCTTGGGCCCCTGGTTCAACCCCCAGCACTGCAAAACAAGAAGAGAGACACTGAAACAGTGAGTGAGTCCCTGGAGCCCATTAGTCACCAACAGGACTTCCAGCTGCTAGGGAAATGGGTACTGGGTACCAAGCTGAGTAAGCTATCCTAAAAGCAGCCAAAAGGTGCCCAGCACCAACTCAACAGAAAGGGCCTCTTTGTGGTATGGAATGTTCACTGGGGTTGCTCCAGGTCTCCCAGTGGGAAAATGCTCCTTGCAGTTGGGAGGGAAGCCAGGTCAGAAAAGGAAAGCCAGAATATGCCATGAGGTGTGGGGTTGGGGTCTGAAGTATATTTGTCTTTCTGCACCAGGGTCTGCTTGGGGGTGGCATGGGGTTTAGATAGGTATTAAGTTTGCAGATTCCAAAGCCTAACCCAGGGTAGGTGTGCAAGAATGAGTGGGTATCAGACTTGTGGGGACCTGAGGCACTCAGCTACTGGAACCAGACCTTTCTTCACAGCTCCCCCTTAAGTGAGGGAGGCATCTGGGTTAAGCTCATCTGCAATCCTTATAAGAGGAAACTCCCAGAATTCATTTCTCAACAGGCCTTTGCTAAGCTCACCTCCTCCCCACCCAGCCCTATGGTAGGAGCTGGGGATCCAGATGGAGATGAGACCCTTGCCAGCTTAGAGCTCAGTCTGGTAGGCAGGGAGACATGGGAACAGTGGCACCCAGTGTGATCAGCAGTGCAGCAGAGAGGGCTGGGGCTGGGGGGCAACACCAAGCAGGGGAGGCCCTTTGGCCTTGAAGGTGTCAGAGTTGGTGCTGTCCAGGACACAGGGCCATATGGATGATCTTAGGTCCTCTAATGGTTTAGAATGGCTGAGCATGGGGCTGGGGCTGGGGCAGGATGAGAAAGAATGGCTACAGTTGAAGTCCATGGGAAGTGGCCTGCTTACTAGCTTTGAAAGACATGTTACGGATGCAGGGCCTCATCTGGTAGGTGAGGGAATCCCTGATAGGTTTTGACTGGTTGTGTTGGTTTGTCTGTCCCAACATCTGTAACAGCATCCCAGGTTTCCTTTGAGGAGCCCCTCCCACTCCATGTAGCTTAGATGGTGCTGGGCTTGCACATGCTGCATACATATACAGTAAACATACCTAGCATGTGGGACCTGGGTAGGAATGGAACTGTCTTCAGCTAACTTGATATTAAAAGGACATTAGGGAGCGCAGATTAAAAGGGCCAGAGGTATTAGTTGCAGACTCCATTCTCATCAGGGCATGATACCGGAAACAAGATGCTACAGCCATTTGTGTTGTCACTGAACCAGACTCAATCCAAGGAGTCCCAATAGCCAGGCTGAAAACCTGCCTAGTGCACACAAGGGGAGCAGAGCACTTGGGTTCAGAGAACCCACCATGATGGGACCTGGGGGGGGGGGGCCCAATGACTCCCAATAAGTGTGGGTGCTCATCTCCAAAGAAAAGGAAACTGAGATTGGGTGGCCACTTAGAGTGCATTCCCTCCCCCAAGGCATGGACACCTGGATTGGTCTACACTTGACCAAATGGGTTCAAAAAGAGTCATCGTGGATTTTTTTGGTTTGCTTGTTTGCTTTTTCCTAGAACTTTTGGGGAAAAAGTGGAGGTCTATTTCCTCTGGGGATAGATAGCAGGACATAAGCCTAGAAGCTTGGAAGTCATTTTCCCCACTACATTGGGGACAACTTGTCCTAAGATGACACCCTGGATAAAGTAGATGGCAAGGAACAGATACATGCTGGAAGATTGTCCTAAGTACTATGAAGAAGTAATAGAAACAGAACTCAGTTAAAAGCCAGGACAACCGGATTCAGAGTAGCTTCTAAGAGACCACGTCAGAGTGGGGCCCTCTCTAAGGATCATCTGTTTACCTGGGGTGAGCATGTCCACAGTGATAAGGCTCAGCACTAGTTCTTCCTTCTAGGAGGCGTGTGGTATATGCCTGCTGGGGAGACAGCCGGTGGGGAGGGACCCACACTGAGGTGCCTGCCTGCAGGAACTCCTGCCCAGTGCGTGTGTGCAGTACCTGTTGTCATATGGTCAGGACTTGCACGTGTGTGTGTGTGCGCGCGCGCGCGCGCGTCCGCTCTCCAACTTGAACGACTTGCAAGTAGGGGTTCTTGACCTCGGCTGCTAGGCTGAGCATCCAGTGGGTGCGACCGATATGTGCCTTAGGTCTGCTGGCGTGTCCCGGCGGGGCAGCATATTGCCAGGAACTGTGGCACGTGCATTCCCTGTGCAGGATGCCCTCGGGGGTGTGAGCTCAGTGTGCCGAGTTTAGCCGCGGCAGGTGAGAGCCGCGTCCTACCCATCCCCTTACCCTCTCAGGGCAGCCTCCTCGGTGGCGTGTGGCTGGGGGTTGGGGGCCCTCTGCCGGCTGCCCCGCGCGCGCGCACGCCGGACTCGGCACGCGCCGTGTACGCGCCCGTGCGCGCGCCCCGCGCTTCCAGCCCAGCGCTGGGAGCCGCTTTCGCTGCCACAGTCTGCTCCCCCGGGCCGTCTCTGCCGCCGCCTTCCCCAGGCCGGGGGCTCTACTCTCTGGGCCGTTCGCTCCGAAGCAGAAGGTCGAGCTCGAAGAAGATGCTTGGGCCCGTGAGTACCGCGGCGGCTGCGGGCCGGGCGGGCATGGAGAACGGGCGGAAGACGGTTCCAGGGATGAGCCCCTCCCCGCGGGCGGCTCGGCGCCCGGGCCCGGGTCGCCGCCCAGGACCCCCGCCCGAGCCGCGGGCAGACCCTCCCCCAGCCAATACTGGAGGGAGGAAGGGAGGGAGAGCGCCAGTGAGCTAAGGAGCCGGAGCGGGGCGCGAGCCGCCACCAGTTCGCTTGGAAACCGTTGCCACAGCAACGGGGTTGCGCTCCCCGGCAACGCGACTGCGGGGTGGCGACGCCCCCTCCCCCTTCCCTACCCCACGCGGGGCCGCAGCCCTGGGCGCTAGGGGGGGTAAGGGGATGCGTGGTGGGGGGAATTTGCCCCTCTGGCAGGTCTGGGTGTGCCTGCCTCCACCGCCCATCGAGGGTGGGGGTGGGGGTGGGGGGCGAAAGGCTCCGTGGGCACGAGCTGGCTCCCACGTGGCTGCAGTCGTCGCAGCAGGGCTCCTAGGGTGGCTGTAAATGTGGAGGCGGCCCAGACCCTGGGCCTGCCATGGGAGGTGGAGACTTGGAGGCTGGGTCAGGGGTGTCTGCCTGGTGACCCCTTCCACCACTGCCAGGACCCAGTGCCTTCTCAGGTCTCTTTCCAACCAGGGGTTGCGTTCCTCGGAGGTGATGATTCTTACCAGGGGAGAGGAAAGAAGCAGCATCCCCTCCTTATGGCCAGGGCATGTGCCAAACTGCCCATGGATTGCCTGTGGGTCTCTGCTCAGTGTTCCTAGCCACCATTCTCAGGGAATGGGTGGAAGCAGAGTAGGCAAGAGCAGAGGAAAGGACATTGCTGACCCAGGGAAGCTGAAGCCCAAGCCAAATAGAAGTGGCCCGGCCCATTGTCTGGACCACAAGTGCTGCTTTCTTGTCAGAGCACAATGCCTCGACTATGCTGGATGGCATGCAGGTTGGCTGGCAGACACCACTGCCACATGGAGGTGCCTGGTCCTCCAGAGAAGCTCCTCTGGGAGAAGAATGGCGCTGAGTCAGAGGAAATGACCTCTGGCTCCCCTCCCAACCTCCCCTCAGCAGGTAGTATGCTGGAGAGAGAAATGCCCCCCTGCCAGCTATTCAGGGCCTGACTCAGCAGATGCCAGCCCCAACCACAGGCTTGGGATACAGCATCTCTGCGGCCACAACCACCCATAGGTTTACCTTTCCTGTCCAGGGAGGTGTCCTGGGCACCAAGGGTGACAGGTATCTGTGGCATTTGATGCCTTGGCATAAGATGTCCTAAGACAGGGTCTGCTTGGAAAGTCAGGCCTGAGTCTCCTGTACTCAGGGGACCTTGGCAATTACAGCCTCCTTTCATTCTTTTCCTGCACTGTGTGGGACCTGTGTTAAGAGCTCTGGATCCATTGTCTCCTAATTCTTATAGCTACTGTGTACGGTAAGTTTATAATCTTCGTTTTAGAGCAAGAGACTTTGAGGCTCAGGGAACTGAAGTGACTTGCCCAAGGTCACAAAACCAGTAAGTGCCAAAGCTGGGTTTCCATTGCATATTTCTCTGCTGCCAAAGCCCCTCAACCTGCAAGACACAGGGAGACCCTGGGAGAAAAGAACCCTAAACCTCCCAGAGGATCCTTCAAACTTCCTTCATTCTTCCAGTAAAGCAAGTTCCCTGTGTCTTTTGAGCTATGGTACACCTTTTCATTCTTCCTTCTAGATTCTTGCTCCCTCCAGTGCTTTATAGGACTGTGCTGCCACCAGCCTGGCTCCCTCTCTCCTCCCTCCATTTTCTCTCTCTGCCTAAGTCCAAGAAATGAGGCCTGCTTCAGGCCCCTGGGAAAGCCCTAAGCACCTAGTCTTTGGTTTATTGGCTCTGTGTCCTTTTCAGCTTATGGTCCCAGCTGTGAGAGAATTTAGCAAAGATGGGTCCTGTGGGTTCCCATTCTTAACTTAGAAGCTATAAACACAAATGCTTCCAGGGGCTGAGGGTAGGCAACAGAATGAGTAAGGTGGGCTGTTTCAATTGATGCCATCATGTAATATGTAGACTTGGTATGACCAGACTGTCTAAATTTTCTAGATGAGCCAGAAATCCAGACCTTTATGTTGACAGTCAAAGTACTTTTAAAAATTAGATATTGGGTCAAGAAAACATCCATGAGTTGTGTCCAAGCTGAAGGTCATAAGACTGAGACCTTTGGTTTGTGGTAAAGTGAGGGCAGTTTTTGCTGGACCACCCTAGGCTGCATATTTTAGTGCCATGGGCTCTGATTTCCTCATTGGAGCCTCTCTGACTGCAAAGTGCTGTTTTTTGGCTGGTCACATGCAGCTGTGTACCTTGGTCTTGAAGTATTTTCTTCTTCCTCAACAGCTGTACTTCTCCCTTGGCACTACCAGGCAGGTCTCATCATCCCTATGGTATGGGCAAAGAAACTTAAGCTTAGGGAGGGGAATGACCAGGATGGGTTAACATGGCTGTTAGGACAGAAGCAGGATTTGAACTCAGGGCTGCCCCAGAGTGCCCTGTATGTTAGACCAGGCTGCCCCAGCTACATTGTGGCCACCTCCCTTGAATGGATAATTATCCTCACACTGGATAAGGGGATGCAGGCACAGAATGAGGTCTTAGTGGGAGAGTTTGGTATTTGAATATCCTTCCCCACAGCCCTCCACAAGTGGGCCACAGCTGAATGTAGCGGACATGAGCCTTCACAAGGCCTTTCTACTCACAAGCCCACTAGGGCCCCAGTTTCTTCCTGTTGCAATTTCTCAAGCCCTGGGTTCTAGCCAGGGTTGGTTCCTGCAGATTCCAACTGCAGGTCAGGGTGCCAAGCCAGTACCTTAGCCTTGTTGGAAATTATGTTGTGGCCCGCTCCATGCTTGGCTGATTTTAGGAGCTGGGACAAGTTCTGCCATCTCTCCATGGCCTCAGTTCATCCATTATGGATTGGGAGAAGTATAAAATGTCACCAGTTCCTCCCTGAAATGTCCTTCTTGCCATGACAGTGGGCTGCGCGATTGCCACAGCTTCACAAAACCTGACTCTGTGGGCCTGAGCTGGACCCAGCTCCTTGTTGAGCCTACATCCTTGATTACACAGAGAGGTGAAAACAGCCACCTCTTGAGTGTTACTGAGATCATGACTGTAGAGGCCAGTGGCATGTGCAAGGCATGAAGGATGGGGTGACAGTTACCTTCCTCCTCTACCTGTCCTCACTCAACACCCCATACCACACCCTCCTCCTCCCTCCTGTCCAAGACTCTGCCTCATCACCCAGCATCCCTGCTGTGTGCCTCCATGCCATCTTTTCCTTTTATTCATAGTATATGAGCTCTTGGTTTGCTTATAACCCACCTTGTGAGGGCTGAGAACTAGTTTCTTTCAAATGACATTTTGGTGAATAGCCAACATTTCCTAGGAATGAACTGGATACAGACCCAGCTCCTGAGGTTTCCCTGTCCTACAGCTAAAAGACCAAACAGGTAACTGGATACCACCAGTCATTCCTTCAAGAAGTGGCTTTTGAGCTACTGTGTGCCAGTTGATCAAGACAGAGATAGCCTCTGGTGTTGGATACAGGCCACTCCAGAACATTCCAATCACTAGGCTTCATTCTCATCCAGCTGTTGGGGTAAGATGGCTCAGAGATGACTTACCCAGGAAAATGATCAGAAAGGCCAAGAGGCCTTAGCAGGAACTCATCCTAAAGGCTATGATCTAGGTCACAGGATGCTCCCCTGTATCAGCAGACCTGGCTTAGCATCTGTTGGGAATTTGTTAGAAATGCAAACTCTGAGGTCCCACCCCACAGTAGTGAATCAAACACTGGGAGTGGAACCCAGCCCTGTTTTGACAGGCCCTCCATGTGGTTTGGATGCTAATTGAGAGATAACAGTTAGAACCCTGTTTAGGCCAGGATTGTCTTCTGAGACAGTGGGAAGGCACTGGAGGGTTCAGGTAGGAGCGGGCCTAGAGGAAATGGGTAATGTGGAGAGGTAGGCTGGGCAGGAGCCCAGCACAATGGTACACATAGTAACAGGGGTATAGGTGAGAGGTGATAGTGCCCTGGCCAGGGCACTAGCAGGAGGACCAGATGATATGGAGACTACACTGAGGATAGGAACAACAGACTTTGGTATCTGGAGTGAAGAGTGGGACCATTGCTGAGATCAGGGACCCAGTAGATCTTGGGGGTCTAGGGTTGAGGGGCCTGGGTTCCTCAAGCAAAGGAGCAATATAGTAGATGCCTGCAGCAATGTGCAATATGAGAAGTGTCCCTTGGATGCCATTTCATCTCTTTGAACCAAATGTTCTCATCTGACAAATGCAAAGAATACTGATCTACTTCCTAGGATTGTGAGAACTCTTTGCTGTCCTGCACTTAGGCAGGGAGTGCCTTAGGGACATATACACATCCCTGCATCCCCAGGTCAGAAGCTGCCATCACCAGAACTGTTTGTTGTGCACCTCCATCCCTTTGCATGGATTAGCTCTATCTTCACTGTGGTCACTGATGAAGAAACTGAGGCAGCATGGAGGTTGAGAAACACTCAGGATCTCACTTTTGTCCCCCTACTGTGGTCCCAGTAAGTGTGGCCTAAGAAAACTGTACAAAACCATATGCCCCAAAACACTACACATAAATTGAGAGGGAATCCTAAGGAATGGTCAAATAACCTGAAAGAATATGAGAAAGAAAAACAGAAAACATAGTAAGATAGCAGACTTAAGAATCAGTCCATCTGAAGTGGGTAAGTGGCAGGTTTGCTGTTAACAGTCTGAAGTGGTGTGGCGAGGTGAGTGGCTGAGGGCAAGAGGCTGGATTTGAATTTGAAGGGCTCCCCAGACAAGGGCAAGAGCATGACTGAGTCATGGAGTAAAGGGGGTACACCCTTTCGGGGAGGCTTCGAGAAGTTTGGCCTGTTGGTGGAGCCTTTGGAAGGTCTTAATGTTTACATACTGAATACCTATTATGGACTTGATGATTATTCCTGAGCCTTTCCAAGAGGGAGGCTTTAGGCTGGATTGCAGCCCTTTGGGCCTGTGGGAGCCCCATGGAGGAGATAGCATCAAATTCCCTACCCCTCAAACTGGGCATTGGAACCAGACTAAGGTCAGTGGGCCCAACTCTATAAGGACCCTAGTCAGCCATGAGACCTTAAGCAAGAGACTTTCTCTGACACACAGTTACCTTATCTGTAAAATGCAGCATTGATTCTTACACCTCCTGGCTGAGGGGTGACAGTGACACCTAGCAGATTTGGAGCGTGCCCTGCCCTCAGATGGCCTAATGCCCAGCCTGCTGAACTGGGTACCCTCAGGGCACAGTTCATATTTTTCATTTGTTGTTAAGCCTGGAGCTACCATTCCATCTCTCCAACCTGTAGCCCTTTCCCTGAGCTTTTCCCTGTCAGCTGTGGGCTAGTGGTCAGGCACTCCAAGGCTTTGATGGGAAGGAACAGTAATGCACATTTTGGCTACTAGCCAGCCAGAGTGCCTACAGTCTCTGCAGCTGCCAAGTCCTCCTGTACCAAGTGCTCAAAAGTACTGGGCTTTTCATTTATACCTCACTCAACAACATAGGGAAAGTATTTGGACAGTTTGGATTAGACACAGGCCAAATCTGAGCTTCTTCCTTTATTAGCCATGTGATCTGGAACAAGTCATTTCCCTCTTTGGGCCTGTCTCTTCATCTGTCAAAAAGGTACAACCACAAGGTGGTGTTGACAGTCCTAAGATTCTGCATGGAAAGAGACAGAAACAAGTCCTGAAGGTCTTGAAAGACTTTTTAAAAAATACCTTATATATATTTATTTTTAGAGATGTTGCTATGTTGCCCAGGCTGGCCCCAAACTCCTGCTCTAAGAGTCCTCATATCTCATCTCAGCCTACCAAGTAGCTGGGACTATTGGTGTCAGTCACTAGGCCTGCTTCTTTTTTGACACATATTTCTCATTCAGCTAAGCCCCATTAGTTCTAACCCCAGAACCCAGAGCTGCTCCTGCCCTGTGAACCAGGGGGACCTCTAGTTAGTGCCAGTTTCCTCAGAACATTCCTGTTCCTGAGGGCTTGGAAAAAGGAGAACAACAGATTTAATTAACTCCTAGTGACTGGCAGCATCGTGTTTTTATCTGGGCTGCGTCACCATGGCAGCCTCATGGCAGGGTTGTCGAGGGGGCGGGCAGAGCTATTGTTCCTGCCATTGTCTGTTCTGGAACGCAAGCCCAGGAGAAAAGGACTGGCATGGGCACCAAGTGGCACATGGCTGGAGACAGACATGGAGTCAGACAGGAGCCATCTGGGGAAAAGGTGGGGGGTGGCCCATGGCCTGGCATCCTCTCTGCTTGGGACTCAAGCTGACTGTGGGCCCCAGAGCTGAGCAAGCAGTATATCTGGAGCCATGGGCTTACTGAGGGTCAGAGGGTTTCTGGGGCTCTTGAAGGAGGTCCACAAAGTAGCTCAAGCAGCAGCATTTCCCATCCCACTTAGTCCAGGGTTTTGTGGCCACGCCTGGGTTCAAATTAGGCTCTGCCATGTATACAGTTTAATTGCTTCTTTTTTCCTCATCTGTAAAGTAGGAATAATTCCAGTTACCCCAAAGGATTGTATGTTAAAGCTCCTGGTATAAAGCATCCAAGAAGGGCTCTTTTCTGTTTTATGGGGGTGGTCAACAGTCCCCTCCTGCTCTTACCTGTGCAAAACCAGGGATCTTTCCTACCTCTCAGTATGCAAGGTTGCTGTGAAGAAAAGTGGCACTAGAGCTGCCAGTGAGTTCAAGACCAGGTGGATCCCCCAAACAAGCTTTCAAGTCTCATCTAACATTCCTCCCCTCTGCGGAGAGGGAAAGGAACTGGGGGAAGGGAAATGGCAGCCTAGAGATAGAGTGGCAGAGCAAAGGGAAGCTGTGCTGGGTTGGAGGCGGGGAAGCCAGTTGGAGATGGAATCGGCAGTCAGGCAGGCAAGGCGGAGGCGCCTAGAGGAAAGGAAGAGGGCCTGGCCTACGCCCGGCGCCACTAGTCAGGCGCAAAGGAAGGGCCAGTGGCACGCAGTGGCTGTCGGAGCCACCTACCGCCGGAGGGCCTCCACAGGCGCCGGGAAGACCAGGAGGCCGTCGGTGCAGGGCTGAAGCTGGGCTCCGGCTGGCTGCTTGTGGGACTGGAAGAACTGGACCGCCTTTTACTCACTCAAAGAGACCGCGCGGAGACTCCTCTGCAGCGCCCGGGTGTCCACAGGTCTCTGAAACCATTTCAGAGTTGGGGTAACCTGTGGGTTGTTGGTGGAAAATTTCGCGTGGGCTCAGCGGCTAAGCCTGGCCTTTGAGCGCCCCCTGGTGGCTCGCTGTGGGTCCCACACCCGAGCGCGGCGGCCGCGGTGGAGGTGGCGGCCGGGTCTCAGATCTGGGGAAACCCTTCCCGGGAAACCTCGAGGCGTGACGTCATCACCAACGGTGATGTCACCGGGCCCCCGGGGAGTGCGGGGGATTCCAAGGAAGAGGCTTCCCCGGGACGGCGCGAGCAAGGGCCGGGAAGTCCACGGGAACTGCGGCGCGCCTTCACTGCCCCCTGTTCCTGTACCACAGGTCCCTCGCGGCCCCGGGTAAGGGACACCCCCTCTCTGCCGGCGCCATGGGAAGGAGCGAGCGCCGCAGCTGCCCCCCACCGGCGCGCGCACGACTTGAACCCCGCTGCAGGCAACCCCCGGCCGCGGGTCCCCGAATGACGCTGGCGGCACCTGGGAGCGTGGCGCGGGCTCGGGGCCACGCCGAGGACCCCAGTATCCAGTGAAGCTGCTGAAGACCCATCGCCCGCACCGCCGCCATGGTGATGTCCCAGGGCACCTACACGTTCCTCACGTGCTTCGCCGGCTTCTGGCTCATCTGGGGTCTCATCGTCCTGCTCTGCTGCTTCTGCAGCTTCCTGCGCCGCCGCCTCAAACGGCGCCAGGAGGAGCGACTGCGCGAGCAGAATCTGCGCGCTCTAGAATTGGAGCCTCTGGAGCTCGAGGGTAGCATGGCCGGGAGTCCCCCCGGCCTGGCGCCGCCTCCACCGCCGCATCGCGGACGCCTGGAGGCGCCGGCGCACGCGCATCCGCACGTGCACGTTCACCCGTTGCTGCACCACGGGCCCGCGCAGCCGCACGCACACCCGCACCCTCACCATCACGCGCTGCCACATCCACCACCGCCGCACCTGTCGGTGCCACCCCGGCCCTGGAGCTACCCGCGACAAGGTAAGCACTTTCCTCGGTTAGGACCTATCGCTAGCTGCAGGAGCGGGCGGGACCTCGGTAGGGACCAGCTTCCTGCTGACGAGCGGGGCGTCTTCCCGCAGCCTCTCCCAAACCCGTGAGGAGGAATGGGCTGGGGCTGGCGAATGGCCAAGGCTTCTGTGGGGGGGCTGGGGACCGGTGACCTCACCACCTCGGACCACTTCTCATTCTGCAGCGGAATCAGACATGTCCAAGCCACCATGTTACGAAGAGGCGGTGCTGATGGCTGAGCCGCCGCCGCCCTACAGCGAGGTGCTCACAGACACGCGCGGCCTCTACCGCAAGATCGTCACGCCCTTTTTGAGCCGCCGCGACAGCGCGGAGAAACAGGAGCAGCCGCCACCTAGCTATAAGCCGCTCTTCCTGGACCGGGGCTACACCTCGGCGCTGCATCTGCCTAGTGCCCCGCGGCCAGCGGCCCCCTGCCCTGCCCTCTGTCTGCAGGCCGACCGCGGCCGCCGGGTCTTCCCCAGCTGGACCGACTCAGAGCTCAGCAGCCGCGAGCCCCTGGAGCACGGAGCTTGGCGCCTGCCGGTCTCCATCCCCTTGTTCGGGAGGACTACAGCCGTATAGAGGGGCGCCCAGCGTCCCAAGCCCCACCTACGGACTCCTGGCCTGACTACGGGGCTTTTTAAATGCTTCCCTTGGACTGTGGGATGTGGGGGGAGGGATTTCTTACCCCGTTTGTTACATTTTGAGGATAATAAAGGTGTGTGATCTGCTTTGGTACAAGCGGAAGGGGCACCTGCTGCTTGCGCCCAAGGTCTTGGTGACCAACCATGTCCGGGGCCTTAGCAGGAAAGGACCTGATCCGGAGTTTACATGCTGGGCTGCGGGTACGAACTGAACCCTAGACCAGCCTCAGACCACTTAGCCTCTTTGAGATCACGGCCAGGCGCCCCGCCCCCCTGGTAGCAAGAGGTGCATGGTGAGAGGAATTGGGAATGGGGGTTAGCTCAGGCAGGCAGCCCAGTCCAGATCAGCCCCTGGAGGCCCAGAGCAGCAGGCCCGAAGGGATCTGGATTTCTTTATTAACAGACATGAGCACGACCCGTTACAGAAGTTTGTGCTTTCCAAAAAAACAAGTTACTGAACGTGAAAAAGGAACCCAAGCAAAGAGGAAGGAATGGGGGAGGGGCCACCCAAACCCCTGGGCCCCAACCATAGCCCTGACCTGAATCACAGCCTAGGGCCTCCAGCCTGGGACCTGCCCGGCAGGAGAGGGCGGGGAAGCCGAGGGGCCCCAGCTGGACCTGCTACTTTGAGTCAGGCAGGAAGGGGTCGAGAAGGGCAGGGAAGGGGTCCCAGGGAGCCAGAGCCCACGAGCCATTTATTGCCATGTTTTAAAATTCGTGCAAAATATCTGAAGCCCTGGACAGAGAATACAAAGTGATATTTTTCGGAGAAACATAAAACTAGGAAAAGAAGTGGGGTCATGTTTTCCCACTGGAGCTCCCCCCACACCAGGCCCCAAGCAGGGTGAGGCCTCCACCTCCCACCAGCTGTGGGGAAGACTAAGCTACAATCTGGACCGGGTGGGGAGGGGATGGAATTTGCAACAGCATCTTAACTACCAACGGGAGGAAAACCAGTCAACTGTACAAGTCTCCTATCAACTTTAAAAAAAAGAGAAAAGCTGTAAAAGTCAGGCCCTGTGGACAGGGAAGCAGACAAGTCCCCGGCCAAGGCCAGAATCCAGAGTGGGTGCCAGGCGGAGCTGCTTCAAATGAAGGCGCTGTGGGCCGTCTGGCCAGAGGCTGGCGCAGGTGGGTGGCCTTGATGAGGGCAGCCAGAGGGCAGGCACCACCTCTAATCGCCACCCTCGAAGCCCTCCTCCTCTTCTGGTACCGGGTCCGCGTCCCAGCAGGTGATATCAATTTCTATGGTTTTGGAAGGGGACAGGAGTTATGATGGCTAGCAGATCGTGATTGTGTTCCCTAACCTCCCGGAGCTGTACGAGCTGTGTGCACTGGTGATGATGTTGATCCATACTCAAACCCTACACCCTCATCTGATTTCCTCCCCATCATCCATCCCAGTACTACCTGGAGGCTTGTTGTAGAACACAGGAGGTGGTGCCTTTGCACACAGTTCTTCCGACTGGGCAAACTCCTCCTCTTGGGATTGACTGAAGTACCCTTCACTTGCCTGCAGGAGAAAGGCACCGGTCACTAGGCCCCACCCACCAGGACTTGGGTTGACCTATCAGGCCTGAGTCAGTTACCCTAGCAACCAATGATTCAGTGGTTGCCAAGGAAACATGGATGCCTGCCTTGGGAACAAAAGCAGAGCTGGCATAGGGAGAGGGAGTGGTATGGAGCTTCCCCCAGTAATATGGGTCACAGAGAAAGGTGGGTCTGCTTCAAGCAAAATCAGCCCCCTGCCCTCCCACCAGTGTCCCCGCCCCACCTGGGTCCCCTCCTTCTGGGTGGTCTCGCCATTGGTCAGCAGGTGGGGTTCCGGCTCTAGCTCCTGCTCTGGCTCTGGCTCCTGATCCACCATTTCTAGAGTGGTGGGCAGAGTTGGGGCCTGGGGAACAGCCAGGGGTTCCCCTTCTACTTCCTCTTCTGGATCACAGAAGGTGGCTGGTGGCTCAGGCAGCTCATCAAAATTGAGTAGGTTGGCACAGCTTTCACCTGCTGGTGGCAGTGGCTCCTGAGCCACCTCATCCAACAGAGGCACCTCTGCCAGAGCGACCTCAGCACCCGAGGGTGGTGTGGGGGCCCTGGGTTCAGCCTGGGGTACTGAGGCCTCTTCCCCATTGCCAGGCCATAGGTCATTGAGGCTGGCAGTAGCAGGGGTAACGTTGTTGGCAACAGTGGTGTCAGCAGTGGCAGTGGCAGTTTCAATGGTGTCAGCTGCATGAGTACCGGCTACTGAGGGGTCAGCTGTGGCAGGTTCCACAGGGGCAGCCAGGCCAGCCTGCTCTGGAGACTCCATGAACATCATGTCCTCCAAGGGGCTGCTTTGCCCGGGGGAAGGCTCCTGTTCCTGAGGGACCTCCTCCATGGGACTGGCCCAGGCCTGCGGGGCTGCTGCTTCTCTGGCCTCCTTGCTGGTCTCTCCTCTGTCCAAGCAGGGGCTAGGCTCCTGGATCTCTGTCACAGCAGAGATAGAGGAGACATATGCAATCAGACCCCTGTGGGGAAGGACAGAGACCCTGATGGGCCATTCTACAATGCCCTTCCCATCCACTGATGTGAGGGAGTGCAGGACTTCTGGGAAAGAACACCTTCATTAAGACTTCCACACAGGACAATTTCAGCACCAACTGCACCTCTTTATCCCTTAGTGTCTTTAAACCACTCTGCAGCCCAGGGAGGAAAGCTCAGTTCCTACTTCAGAGATAAGACACTGAGGCTGAGAGAGGGTAGGACTGATGAAACACCAGGACTCCTCCCTGCTGCAGGCTCTTGCAGGGCAGTGCAGTCTTGGTGGTGGGTGGGGGGAGTTGTTACCAAGGCAGCTGGGAGTTCCCAGGCTAGGGACTGATGGGAAATCCAGTGCAGGTGGGCCTCTCTCTCACCTTGGGCTGGAGGGGGTGGCGGTGGCAGTGGTGGAGGCTGTGAGGATGTGACCTCATCCAGGGCCCGCTCGATCTGCTCAGTGACAGGGGTGGAGGCTGTGCTGGAGTCAGATGGGCTCCGGGCAGGAATAGGGGTGGGTGCCATCCTCCGGTGGCTATCAAGGTGGCTGCCTGTGGAACAAACCCCCACATTGGTCAGTGAGGGTAGGGGAGCTGGGTGGTGACAGGATTGTTCACCTTGGGGCCTAGCCAGCACCTCATCTTTGGAGTTTAGGTGGGGGCTGGGAGCTCCCCAGGTCCCCTAGGGACCAAACCACAGCTCCAGACCCTGTAAACCAGGCCCCCGGGGGCCAGTGCCCCACAAGGCTAGGGGCAAGAGGCAAGGCAGTACCTGCTCTGGGGACAAACACCAGAGATCAGTAGTCAGGATGGGGGAGTGAGGGTGAGGGGGCTGCTGGGAAGCGGGGCCCTCCTTGCCCCCCCCCACCAAGGCCTGGGGCTGCTACCTACATGGGAGGGAGGAAGAGAGGTTTGGGGTGCGGTGACAGGTGATATAGGGAAAGGGAGTCCGTGGAGGGGAAGAGGAGGAAGAGGAGGAGGAGGAAGGCCCACTGTCCGATGCCTTTATGAAAGGGCAGTACGGACGACCTGCCGAGAGAGACAGACAGAGAAAGAGACAGAGGACAAGAGAGGGTCAGTCTCCCCTACCCCACCCCAAGGCCTTACCAGACCCTGGGGCTGGCCCTGGATGTCCAAGCTGCCTTCAGCCAGAGCACACATTTAGCCAAGCTGGACTACAGCCTTAAGCCATCTGATGCCTTCCCACCAGCACCAGATACAGACACACAGCCATGCCACGAGCCTGCCACACACAGCCAGACTCTCTGAGCAGCAGCACAACTGGGGACAACCTGCCCCACCCTGGGACCCCAACACAGGGCCAAGCACACAGTGGATGCAAAAACTCAAATCAGCAGACAGGGAGTGGAAGGGTGTGCTTCAGGGGGAGGTGGAAGCTGCACAGGGAGAAGCCAAACAGAGGACCTTGGGCACAGGCTCCAGGCTATTCAAATTTGGGGTCAGAGGATGAGCCCAATCCACATGCACCCAAAGCCCTGCAGGCCAGACCTGGTCCAACCAGCAGCGTAGCTGCCAGTGGCCAGCAGTCTGCCTGTGTCCATGCCAGAGCTGTGCAATGGGCCTCTAGCACTGCCCTTTGCTCAGCCAAGGCCCAACATCCATGTTGCTGCCTCCCACCAGGGTGCTGCCACCTGGGGAGCTGTGGTGGAAGCACTCTGTACAGAGTGGTCTTGCCTTCTCCAAGGGGTCTTTGGGTAAGGCTTCTCTTCCAAGAAAGAGTCCCAAAGGGGCGCAGGGCCATAACCTGAGGAGCGCAGGTCTAGTAGGGATAGGGCCAAGGGCTACCTGGTCGGTGGTTGAAGGGTGAGGGCACATCACAGCTGCCCGCAGAAGCTGATGCAACTCGTTCCTGCTGTTTAAAGAACTCCCGTGGGTTGTCAGGCCGCTGGGCAATAATGGCTGCCGCCTCCTGAGAACATAAGGAAAAGATCAACAGGCTGAGCTGGGCCAGGCTGAGGGTAGTCCTTACCCCTCTTACCTGCCCTATACTCCAATTCTTACCTCCACCTCTGACTCTGACTTCTTCATCTGGGTTTCTTCCTCCTCATCCCGTTGGTCACCCTGGAAACCAAAGGGACAGTATCCTTGGAACTTAACCCAACAGGCATTCCTGGCCATGTCTCTTCCACGATCCAGCAGGAAGGGTCTCAAAAGTGTCACTTCTGTTCCCTTACCACCCAGCCACACAGTCTTCCACCAACCCTCAAGGCCTTTGATCAGGCCCTGGACACCCTTACTCAAACCCAAAT
The DNA here is from genome assembly GCA_004027875.1 of Aplodontia rufa. Classification (NCBI taxonomy): domain Eukaryota; kingdom Metazoa; phylum Chordata; class Mammalia; order Rodentia; family Aplodontiidae; genus Aplodontia; species Aplodontia rufa. The sequence continues at coordinate 25,333 of PVKS010003895.1, forward strand.
CTAATCAGGTATCCAGGTTTAAAGTTAATTTTCCTCTGATGTCCTACCCCAGTATCTGGGTCACCACACCCGCCATCATGGTTACCTGGACCTTGACATCATGGCCAAGGCCTTTTCGTTAGTTCCCTGCCACCCTGCTCTCTTTCTTTAATTTGTTCTCTATGGGCCCAGAAAGGACCTTTCAAAAATCAGACCAGGGCTGGAGTGGTAGCTCAGTAGTTATAGTGTTTGCCTGGCATGCACAAGGACCTGAATTTGAACCTCAGCACCATATGCACAACTAAGTGTCAGAGAAACAAAGACAAGATGAAAAAACAAATAAAATTCATTTTCTCTCTCAAAAAAAAAAAAAAAAAAAAAAACCCAGACCAGACCATAATTTTCCCTAGCTTAAAATCCCCTAGGGACTTCCATGAGCCATCAAGCATTGGCTGATCGTGGCCCACAGATGGCTTTTGTTTTGCTGGCAAAATGTTTTAAAAACACATTAATTAGCTGCCATCATTTAAAAATCAGAAAGTTTCAGCCAGGTATGGTGGCACATGCCTTTATTCCCAACAACTCAGGAGGCTGAGGCAAGAGGATCACAAATTTGAGGCCAGCCTGGGCAACTTAATGAGACCCTATCTCAAAATAAAAAATAAAACAAAAGGGTTGGGGACATAGCTCAGTGGTAGAGCACCCTTGAGTTCTATTCCCAGTACTGAAGAAAAAAACAAACAAAAAAATCCCAGAAAGTTTCATGTTGAACTGAAATTTGAACCCAAGTTCTCCAAGATGCCAAAAGCCCCTGTAACACTAGCTCACTTGACCCCAAAGCAGCCATTGGCCAGAGCAGCTGCCCTTACAGGAGGCATGTGCCGCTCAGTTCACTGACGTCACCATCACGCCCTACTGCCCTTCACTTGCCCACTGCACTTGTCCTGCTTTGGTATCACAACCCAGACAGCACAGGTTTTATACTCCCACTCCCCTGCCAGAGTTAACTCCTGTCTTTTCTCCCCCTGGACTCTGTAAGTTATCGACATGAAGTCCTTAGCATGACATTGTCACAGCACCCATTCATTAACATATCCCACCTCCATGCCTTGGCACAGGAAATTAAAAACCATCTCTCCCAAATGCCTGACCCTCACCCCAAGTACAGCCCCTCTGGTTTCCAGCCTCAGACTGGGAACTGCCTTCTGGGGAAGAGGTTCTGCCCCATCAGGTTATTTCCTTCTCTGGGTCCCCACAGGGTGTTTCCAGCATCTAACCACGAATTACACTGTATCCTAATTTCCTGTTTCTGAGGTCATCTTCCCCATTCCCTAGCACACAGGATGAGGATCCAGGTCTGTGTAGGTGTGTTTGTGCAACTGAATTCATTACACCAAAACTTTATTTAGTGTCCCCTGCTGCTCATGGAGCAAATCAGACAGGAGGGGCTGGTGAGGGAGGAGAAAAAGTTAGGATCAGTTGGTGAAGAAACTGGGTTTCTTTATTTTCGAGAGCATAACCTAGAATGTAAACTTGCCTACAGTAATCTTATGATTTTCTCTGCCTCATTAGTGAAAGGACCAGAGGTAGCTTACCACCAAGGCTTAACTACCAACAGCGTGAACACCACTGAAACAAGTTAGAGCTGTGGGTAGAAGAGAGAGGTCAATATGCAAACCATAAGAGTCTAGAGCACAATTATGCCTAACATTTTCAAATACTTGGGAACCCCCTTGCAGCCCAGGCAAAAAGGGAACCCAGTGTGCATGATGGCACATGCCTATAATCCTAGCAGCTCAGGAGGCTGAGGCAGGAGGATTGCAAATTCGAAGCTAGCCTCAGCAACTTAGTGAGGCTCTAAACAACTTGGTGAGACTCTGTCTCAAAAGAATATAAAAAGGGCTGTGGATGTAGATCAGTGGTTAAGCACCCTTGGGTTCAATCTCTGGTACCAAAATAAAAGGGAAAAAAGGGAACCTAGAGAGGGAACACAGGTCTTACTAACAGCGGAGAGAAAGCAGAACAGTTCTTAAGCCAAGAGAAAGCATTTTCTCATGTGAGACCTTCCTTAAAGGACTTGAAGTCACAAGGTCACCACACCAACTTGCTAGAGTATCTGTTGTCACTGTCACATGAGCTAACTTGAAGGGCAGGATGACCTATAAAATAATGATGTGAGGTCCTTCAGATTTTGCTCAATGTGTTAATAACTAGAGAAGATGCATGATCAACTCAGGAGATCACTACACTATTCTGTCTACTTTGTGCATATGTGCTCACTTATATTTGAAATTTTCCATAAAAATAAATTTTATTGAAGCTGGAATGGTGGCTCAGTGGTTACAGTGCTTGCCTGGCATGTGCAAGGATGCAGGTTTGAACTGTAGCACCATATACACAACAAAGTTTTGGAGCAACAAAAGCCATGTGAAAAACTACAAAAAATTGATTCTCTCGTTCTCTCACCGTCCCTCTCTCTCTTTTTTTAAAAAAATGCTATGAACAGAAACAAAATGTAGCATATACATACAATGGAATATTATTCAGCCTTTAGAAGGAAGGAAATTGGGGCTGGAGCAGTGGCTCAGCAGTTTTAGTGCTTGCCTCGCATGCGCAGGGATGTGGGTTCGAACTCCAGCACCACGTACGCAACAGAGTGTCAGAGCAACGAAAGCCAAATGAAAAACTAAGTGGGATTGATTCTTTTTTTCCTTCTTTCTCTCTCTCTGTCTCTCTCTCTTTATTAAAAAAAAAAAAGGAGAGAAATTCCAATTCTAATATGTGCTACAAAATGGATGAAGCGTGAGGACATTATGTTGAGTGAAAATACTATGCATGACATAAAGTAGTCAAACTCACAGAGACAGAAAACAGAATGTTGCTTGCCTAAAGCTCTGGGGTGGGGAAAATGGAGAGTTAGTGTCTGATGGGTACAGTTTCCTTAAAACTAGAGTTTTATAGATGGATAGTGGTGATAGTCACACAATAATGAGAATATATTTAATGCCACCAAACTGTACACTTAAAAATGGTTGAAATGGGCAGGACCCAGTGGCACCACATGCATATAATCCCAGTGACTCTGGAGGCTAAGGCTGGAGAATTGCGAGTTCAAAGCCATCCTCATCAATTTAGCAAGATCTGTCTCAAAATAAAAAGCTCAGTGGTTAAGGGTCCTTGGTACCAAAAAAAAAAAAAAAGGTTGAAACTGTACATTTTACATTATATGCACTTTACAATAATTAAAAACAAACCAGGGGTCTGGAGAGGTGGCTCGGCAGTTAAGGTACTTGCCTGGCATGCACATGGATACAGGTTCAAACCCCAGTAATACATACACAATTAAGTGTCAGAGCAACGAAAGCAACATGAAAAACTAAATAAAATTGATTCTCTCTTTCTCTCTTTGTCCCCCTCTCTTTGAGAAAAAAAAAAGTCAATTAAATTTTAAAAAGATGTCTCTCATCTTGTTCTCCATAATGCTGCTAATTACCTGGTACAGGGCAGGTAGCAAGAGTTTGCTGAATGAACTAATGAGGCTGGAGTTAACCAACCACACACCATCTCTCAGGGTGATGCAACTAGAGTGGCCTTCGACAGATACTTAATGCTAGTGCCTGCAGAACTGTCTTAACCCCTTCTGTGGCTGTGACCCGGGAATACATTCAAACCCCCATGGTTCAACATCTGCCCATGATGGTCCCACTCCAACAAGTATCACCCCATGACCCTCGCTGAACTATACCTTGCTTAGCCCTGAAGGACCTTAGCTATTTTGGAAACACTAAATTCAATTCAGGGGCTGGAAGTGTAGCTCAGTGGTAAGACATGTGATTAGTATGTGCAAGGCCCTGTGTTCAAATTCCAGAATAAAACACATTCAAAGCATTATTATTCAACTTCAGGGTCCAATTCACAAACCCATGGGCCATTTCCAATGTTTGGAGACTTGGACAGGACCTCTGACAAGGGATCTAATGCTCCAAAGGTGACCTACACGCTTGGGTATAGGTACCCAAAGCACTGGTCTGGACTCGCCTGATGGCTCTGCAGCACTCTTGTGCATGAACCATGTCTAATCCACCCAATTCCCTCCCCAGCTGGAGAAGGGGCAGGGGGAGCTGGTCTGTGAGCATCTCTGTCAGGGTGGATTTTCTTTTCCAATCTAGGAAACAAGCTTTTCTAAGAAGTCTTTCATTTTCCACAGTCAGAGGCCAGAGGCCCACATGATGGGATGTCAGGCCAAACGCTCCATGACAATGCTCAAGCAGGTCCCCAAAACACCCAGCACTGAGTCTAAACACTGACCTCCCTTACTCCCATGACCAGGGGTCCAGGAGCCCTGGTAAAGAACTTACAAAGATAGACTGCTCCTTTAACCGCCTCTTGGCCTCTTCGGCTTCTAGAGTCTGCTGTTTCCTCCTGGAACGATAAGCCACAAGCACTCCCTTCAGGGGGGCTGGGGGAACAGGAGTCCTTCTGCTGGGCTGGGTGGCCTCACCTGTGCTCCTCAATCTGCTGCTCCCGCTCTCGGTAGCGCCGTTCACGCTCCTCCTGCTCCTGGCGTTCCTGCTCCATCCGCTCCTGCTCAAACCTGAGCCTTGCATCCAGGGCCTTCTTCCGCTCCTCCTCCTTCCTAAGCTCTTCCTCTTTCTGTAATCCTCATGCAGAAGAGCAGATCCTGAGCCAGGGGACAGCCCTGCCCCTCTATCCCATCCCTCGCCCAAGGGGATGAGAGGTGGCCATTCTGAAAATTCAGGAGATGAGCCCTGTGCACAGAAAGCCAAAAGAGCTTGCTCTTTCAGCCAGGGGAGCAGGTGGATGGGACACACCATTAAAGTGAGGCAATTAGAGCTACCCAGACGAAGGACAGCTCAGCCCAAAGGCCAGGGTCGGGATTCTGCACCTTGGCCTGCTCCCAGAACTGCTCTCGGTTAATCCGCTTCATTTCCACGGCTGCATCAGTCTTCTGGTAGGTGGTGCCCTGCAGAGTCGAACACCCTGACATGAGCACAGACAGTGAGAGCTAGGAGGAACTAGGTAGACAAGACACAGGGGCCAGGTCATTCAGGCAGAACCCTGGCAGCACCAATGCGCAGGCACACACTGACCACAGGCTCGGCGTTCTCATCCTCCCGCAGCCGCAGTCGGTGCAGCACAGGGCTGGAGAGCCGCGCCAGCCCGTTGGAGAGCCGCTGCCCAATGGCACCAGCATCGATGTCTTCCACACTGCTGGCATTCACAATTACATCGACGCCCTTCCACAAGAACAAGGCAGTGTTTAGGTGGATCCAGACTTCCTCCCAACACCAGCCCCTGCGTACAGACCTGGTCCTGAGTGGCTATCCCTGCCCCAAGAGCTCAACCCCACACACCTGGAAGAACTCAGCAACCTTAGCCACATGGCTGGCACAAGCGCACTTTCGGGCATCAGGCACATCTTCACCAACCTGCAAAGTACACAGTGAAGGGAAGGGAAGGGAAGGGGGTCAGGAAAGGGCAAGAGGCAGTCAGGTAGCCTGAGCTGTCTTCCCCAGGGCTAACGGGGTGATCCCCAAAGGTGCTGGTGAGTGGAGGGGGTAGAATGCGACTGTTCTAGGGCCTTTAGCCCCGCAACCCACAGCTGCATACCCAGTTGATGAGCACGTATTTTGGCAGAGCAGCCTGGGAGTCCTTGACACTGCAGAAGCCGTACATCACCTTCTGGTTCTCGAAGTGGCCTGAAAGCTCCTGCAAGCCCCCTTCTGGGGGAATCAGGAGGATGTCAGAACTCTCCATCTCTTAACCCCTCACCTCCCAGAGGGCCTGGAACCCCACGGAAAGATGATTTGTGGGCTTCACAGAGTCTTCTGAACTCTGAGATGTGGAGGTCCCAGAGCTCCGTGCTGGGGGAGGGGCAGACAGGATCTAGCTTTGCCTCTGACTCCTCCAAGGTCTGATTCAGGATAGGACTGAGGTGTTTGTTCTTCACACATCTTTATTTCTCACTCTTCACACACCTCATGTCTCACCAGGTGCTACCCAATGAGGTAAAATAAAGCTTTCCTTCATAACTAATCTTCCGGCTCTGGAGAAAGTGGGACTGATCTGGGCTACCTCTGCTAGGTCCCATCCCTCAACGCTGTGTGACTTTGAGCAAGCCACTTTCCCTCTCTGAGAGGTCTCAGAAGACAAACAGGAAACAAGGCTCCCTCCCGCCCACTCAAGAGGACCGCAAGGATGACAAGAGGAAGGACAATCACCAGACAAGTGTGGGTCTGCTGGATGCAGGCGGGAAGGTGGCTGGTAGCCAAGCGGGTGGGGTAGAAAACAACCAGAGGAGGGGGTGGAAAGGAAGGCAAAGGAATGGCTGGAATTCTTACCTCCTGACGCAGCAAGCTTGAGGTCATCTGAGCCATCCTCATAAGTGTACAAAGCCCTGAGGAGAGAGAGGGGTGGCTCTTAGACTTGCAGAGGCCCCGGAGGCCAATTCTGGGTGGGGATGTTGCTGGGGAGGGAGAGGAACACCAAGAAGGCAGGACAGGCCAGGGGAGGGTTTCCAGTTGCCTCTGTAACAACAGAGCCAGGTATCATTGCAGGTGGGAGCCCAGCAGGGTGCATACTGGGAACCTAGAAGGCCTGGGTGAGATGAGGAGCAGGGAAAGGGTGGGGGGGGGGGCGGGGGCTGAAATCACTGCCTAGTTAAGCTCAGTGCGTCCGGCCCTGGCCCTGGCAGCCCACAACTCAGTGGAGCTGGTGTGCAATGGAGATTCCAAGGCAACGGTTCCTTGGTTACCGTTCCCTGGCTACCACAATCCTCATCCCCCATTGGCTAGCACCAGGAATCTACCTGGTTCTTGGTACCCACTGCCCCTCCCCCTGCGGGGAGGGAGGAGGAGGAGAGAGAACCTGGTGCTTGCACAGTGCTGGGCATCCCCCAGTAACCATGGCAACCCAGCAACTGGCAGAGGAACCAGCCCACCAGAGCTGCATTCTCCTAGAACACAAAGGACCCTGGGGACCCGCCCTCTGACTCAATCTCCGCCTCTCTGAAATGGGGATGAGGTCACTGCGGTCACTCCCTCCCAGACTCTGGCCCCCAAGTGCTCTCTAGCTGTGTTCTCTCAGCCTTCCAGCTCCTAGGCTGCCTCCACCCTAGCTGAGGCCTCCTGGGACTGCCGGTCTTTCCTGTTGGCAGGAAAGCTGACCCAGCAGTCTTCCTCCTTCCTTTTCCTCCCTAGTTTTTTCTTCCCAGGCTCTTTCTTCCTAGGCAGCAGTAGCATAGTATCCATTTCAAAGAAGGGAATGCAGAGATACCTCCCATCCCAGTGCAGAGGCACAGGCTGGGGACCACTGGGAGGAGAGGCCTTGGTTAAGAAGACTGGCCTTGGGGCTGGAGCAGAAGCTCAGTGGTTACAGCACCACATAGACAAGGAAGTGTCGGGGCAATGAAAGCCATGACAAACTAAATAATAAAATTGATTCTCTCTCTCTCTCACTGCCCCTCTCTCTCTTTAAAAAAAAGAAGACTGGCCTTGTCCCTGAGGTTCAGAAGGGCTCAAATCCTTCCCCAAACTCCCATTTCCCTACTGCCAAGGCAGGAGGAGTGGATTATGAGGGAGATGAGGAAGAGAAAAGAAGGGGAAGAGACAGAGTGAGGCATAGGGAGAGAGGAGGAAGAGAACCGACAAGAACAAGGAGAGAAGAGAAAGGATGAGAAGAAAATGAAGGAGGGAAGAAGGAAGAAAGAGGAGGAAAGGAAAAGAAGGAAGGAAGGAGGAAAAAGGAGAGAAGGGAGGAGGGAAGGAAGCAGAGTAGATCTGGCTCCAGCCCCAAGAGATCGGTTCAAGTTGTTGCCAGGGCCAAATGGCACCCAAGCCCCTCCCTCCATCAAGAAAGGGGCACAGGTGGGCTGTAGGGCTGTGAGCTCCTGGTCCAACTGTTGTCGGAGTCGCTGCCCTGACAGCTGCTTCCCAGCACAGCTGTCCCACCACCTGTCCAGCACTGCCCCAACTCACTGCTGGGAACAAAGGGCCCTCAGAGTTGAGTGTACACCTCTCTGTTAACACACGAGAAACTGAGGCAAAGCCCAGGGATCCTGGTTCCCAGACACTGCTGTAGACATCATGCCTCCCCGAGACAGACTACCTGTCTCAGTCTGGCCCAGGCTCTCTGGCACCCCTTCTATCTGCCATCCCTGCCTACCCAATTCCCACCAACCGCATTTTCAGGCTATGGCCAGACTTTTGGCCACAGACTTTCCCCAGCAGAAACCATCCCTAAATTCAAATGCTTCAGCCAGCCTTTATCCCTTAGCTCCGCCCAGCTTGCCTTTCTATCCTGATGCCCATCTGTATTCATACCATGCAGTGGCTCCCTGATCCCAAACATTGTTCTGTATACTTCCCATCCTGGACCCTTTGCATATGCGACATGCAGTTCACTACACATCAAGGGCCAGACCTGCAGGACAGTCCAAACACAGGAAGCTTCATCCTGAACTACACCTCCTCAGAACACCTACTACACCCCAACAGGACAGAAGAGACACCTGGACCTGCCCCAGACCCTACTGGACCAGTGTTTTTTTTAAATACATCATTGGCACCCTGGTCCTGGACAGTAGGAGCTGGGGAACCTGCAGGGAACCAGGATGGGAAGAGGGAGACTTGAATCTGCACATCTCACCAGCTTCAAACCCTGTAGACAGACACTACCCCAGACTGTAAGCTTCACAAAGGCAGAAACTCTGGTTCAGCTAAAACATGCTGCTCTCTGGGTCCTGGGTCCAGCACAGAGTAGTATCATAGGTATTTGACACAAACTCTTAGAAATCATCTAGGCCTCAGAAACTGGACTAGGACGAGGTGGGAACTAGACTGTGGCATCTTCAGGGAGATCCTGGGGCTACCTAGGGTTGGGAAGCGGATGGCTCCTTGGGACCACTAAATTCTTAGGATGCTAGAGCTAGAAAGGCCCTAGGGATTCTAGATATAATTGTGTCCAAACTCTTCCTCTTTTCAAGAGCACAGGGAAGAAGCAGGAACTTGCATGTGGTCACACAGTGAGTCATATCACAACGAGGGCAGGACTGGCCTTTCCAACTACAACATGACTTCCTGGGTGCTCTGCTCCCAGTGTTGCGGCAGTGATCCATTTCAGAGACCCTGCCTCCTAAGGGTGAGAGCTACTCTCAACCCCACCCCAACCTAATTCAAAGGTAAGAGAAGGGAGGGGCAGCACCAAATTCCTTTTGCCCACATAGCAGTTTTACCCAAAATATCCACTGTCTGCACTCTAAGTGCAGGGTCTTGAGATTTCACAGGACTAGTTCTGTGCTAGATGCTGGGGACACTCATGTCCCCACATGCAGAATATGATCCTTACACCTTTTTTACAGAATGCTATCTGGGCCCTTTGAGAGCGAAAAAGTGTCTACGCGAGGGTGCATGTGTGCATCTGTGTGTGTCCCACACACAACCCAGATGGGGGCTGACGCACACCAGGGATGAATAACTCCCTTTGGCAACATGGATGCTGCTGGGTGGTAGGAGCCCAGGCCTCTGCTGAGCAGCATGGGAGGGCAGCAATGGCTGGCTAACACCCTTAAAGTGAGCTGCCAGAGTTCCACTTTAGGGGTTTTCCGGGGAAGTGCAGTATTGGTAGACAGACCCCTCAGGAGGGAGGCATTCTGGGGCAGGTTGTGTCTTTCTTTAGACAGGGCCTAATCCCAAGTTCAGCTTCTCCACCAAGCCAAGAGGGCTACTTGCCCAGAATTCCTCCCATGATCTCAGCCCCCCAGGGGCAGGGCTGAGACAACGGGTGGGCTGCCTGCCTGCTTAGCCTGCAATGGCCTCTCCTGTGACTGACCTGCAGGACATGAGAGCTTGTCTCCCAGGTCCATCCTTCTAGGCCTGGCGACCGGCCAGTGCTGCAGTACCATGGCATGGACGCCTCGTTATCTTGTCCCCTGTTCCAGCCCCCAGGCCAGTGACCCTACCTAGCTGCTCTCCCACGGTGGGAGCAAGGTTAGCCTAACTGGGTTCCTTCAGACCTGCCCTCATCTGTGCTTCAGTTTCCTTGAGAAGAGCCTGTTTCCTGCCTGCCAGGGGAGGAGGTCTAGGAACAAAATGGGCACCTGTCCCATGAGGAGAATATTTGCCGGGAGGATGATAAGTCCGGGATGGGGCAGTACGGAATCCCTCGGTTTTCCTGCCACCCGGAGGGCTCCAACCCTAGAGCAGGTGGCCTATCCCCTCCCCCAGCTCAGGAGAAGACAACAGCTGGGGAGGGGGAGAGGCAGCCAGCTCCTCCCCCAACAGGAGCTCACTGCCTTTTTCTGCTGGATGAAGGGGTTAGGGACCCAGTGGGTCTACTCATTACCGTCCTCCCTCTTTAGGGGCTCCTTCCACACTTCCGTCCAGTGAGCTCCCTAGACCAGCAGCTGGTCCCCTTGGTCTCCCCCAGCCCAGCTGCCCAGTCCCTGCAATCCCCTTCAGGTAGGGGAAAGGAGGGCTCATCCCTGCCGCCTCCTCCTCCACTACCTTCGATGGGTATAGGAGTCATTTCGCGGTCGCCATGTGGCCGTGAACCGACTTCCAAAACACCCCAACCCAGGTTGGGGGGTTAAAGCAGCCAACTCCCGAGAAGCCCCCGGTGGGCGGGGCGCCCTGGCCCCCAGCCGGCTCAGCTCCTCCTCCGCCCTGGCTTTTCTTTGTGCTGTGGCGGGGCCGGGCTAGGCCAGACAGGCTGCGCTGTGCTGGCACCGCTAGCTCGGTCCCCGCCCCATCCCCGCCCGGTCCTCGCCCGCTCTAAGGTGGCGAAGGTGCCCTTGGCCGGCCGGTGCACACCTGTCCCCCGGGTCCGTGGAGTGGGGCAGGGAGGGAAGGGGGATGGGCTCCTGCAGGGTCTTTCGGCCCGGGTCCCCACAGCTGGACCCAGCGTCTATCCCGCCCGAGTCCGGCCACAGCTCCCACCCTGCGACTGGGGCCGCCTCCGGCGCTCGGGGCCCGGCTGTGCCCCGCCTGGCTCGGCCCGGCCCCTCCCCCGGCGCGCACAAAGGCTGCCCCTCCCTAGCTCTCCCGGCTCCGCTGCATCATTTCGGGGTCTCCCCCTCCCTTCTCGGCTGCAGGACCGCGGAGCCGGATGGAAACAAAGGCGCGGCGGCGGCGGCGGCGCGGGGACAAAGGGCCAGGGCGGGGGCGGGGGGCTCACCAGTCGGCCGCGCTCTCCTCCCGGATCACCTCCTCGTACGCCGCCAGCAGCTCCAGGCGATGCCCGCTGAAGCTGACGCCGGCCATGCTTCGGGCCGGACTGGGGCTGAACGGACAGACGCACGGACGGACGGACGGACCGACGGACGCAGGAGGGAGGGAAAGAGGGAGTCGCCGCTGCTGCCGCCTCGGAGCCTCTGCAGCGCTGCGAGTCGAGTGAGCCAGCGGCCGGGGGAGGGGAGCCGGCCGGCGGGGGGCGGGGGGCGCTGGCTCCGCCCGGCTCGCTCACTCCGCTCGCTCGGTCCTAGCGCCGCCCCGGCCCGGCCCAGGGGGAGGCCCGCCCCCCCTTCCCGGCCTGCCCCGGGGCGCCCCCACGCCCCTCGCCCACAGCCCCGGCGGGCGGCACCCTGAATCCGATCTGCTTCAGTGCTTCCAGGGCTGGTCCCACGTACGCCCCCAATCCTCATCTACCTCGTGCCAGTCCCCAACCTTGGCGCTCACAGTCTTCCTCAGCCCCCAATCCAGTTCAGTCCCCAACTCACCAAGATGCCAAACCCTACCGGCCCTAGAGTTATCCTCTCTTCTCCCCTGTCCTACGGCCCAACGGGTCTAGGGGGGACCCTTGACATTCCCAGCCCTGCCCCTCTCCCAGATCCATCTCAACCTTACCCCACTCTCAGGTCTATAGCACCCCATGTTAAACCCATTACCCAGCTCTTAGCCTCAACACAATTCACACGCCAGCCCACCTGTATCCTACTGTAATCCATCTCCTCTTTGATTCATTCCTAGTCCACCCTCATCACTATCCTGTGACATTTGTGGCCCAATTCCACAACCCAATTCCTTTGCCATCCCACTTCCAGCCCCATTTCCAGCCCCATGCTTAGCATTACACACCACCTATTGGACGCAGAGACCCTTCAGTCCAGCCTATCCTAGTCTCATCCTGATTCCAGTTCCTAACCACAACCCTCCACTCCTGCTCCATGACCTACTCAGGCCATCCTAGCCCATCATCCTACCATTCTCAACAGCTTTCCCTCTCCACATCTGTGTCCTCCCAAGTGGGATGAGCCTAGAAAATCCTGTCTCTCCTCTCACACCTACCAGAGGAATCCCAAGTAGAGTCCCAGAAGCAGCATTTAATCTCACTCTCAGGGCAGAGCTCCTCCAAAGACACTGCATGACCAGCCTCCCAGCACCATGTTTCCTAAAGATCTAAGCACAGAAGGGGCTGGGGCCTCAGAGAAGTCCCCTGGTGAGAAGTGAATTCCATGGCCAGGGCCTCCTGGAACATCTCTATTCCTTGTTGGGGATAGGCATCAGGGGGTTTTGAAACCCTCCACAGCTTTTTCTATGACTGTGAAACCTCCCAACCCATCTTCCAAGGCAAGAGACAGAGCACAGACTTCATCTGGTTCCTTCTGGAGGATGTGATTCCAACGAGGCCTCAGAGTTCTGAGTTGGGTGACTGTTGGGTAATCAGCTATACCAAGAGGACAGCAGTGTGTGCATTTGTCTAGCGCTTTGGAGTAGGGGGAGCTCCTTTAAACACAAAACATTTCACAGGTCTCTGTCTCAGGAACTCTTAGTGCTGTATTCATGGACCCTGGTCCTGACATTTTCTTGCTTAGAGTAATATCCAGGCAGACTCAGACTCAGGCTCTGTGCCTTAGACCCCACTGGCCAGCAGGTACAGTTGAAATGCACAGACAGGGAGGCAAAGGGTAAGGATCCATGAGAAGGACAGAGCTTCAAGCCTTCCCCCATCTTTAGGCATGAAGAGTAGGATTCTGGGGAGGAAGAACCTGTAGCAAGGCCCTGGTGTGCCTGGGATGGGGAGGCAGATGGCTAGGCTTCTGCATCTCTGGCCTCAGCCCCTTCCTGCTTCCTTTGACTTGTCTTAGTTCACACTCTTCCCACTTCCCCCCCTCCCCAGCTCCCTCCCTGGCCTGGCCTTCTGCTCACTGAATTTCACATACAAAAAACAAAAGCCCTATATGTATCATCATCAAAGCTCTCCCTTCCTCAAATGCTTGCCTCTCCACCAACCTCCTACCAACTCTCTCCAGCCACACCCACTCTCACCTCTTGCCATCTATATTTTTAAATAAACTTTCTATTTAAGAACAGTCTTAGGACTGGGGGGTTGCAGCTCAGTGGTAGAGTGCTTGCTTAGCATGTGTGAAGCCTTGGGTTAGATCCCCAGTAACACACACACACACACACACACACACACACACATACACACACAGAGTTTTAGATTTACAGAATTGCAGATAATACAGTGTTCCCATAAACCTGATGCCCAGTTTTCCCTATTATCATGGGAGTAAGTGGGGAGGTCCCTTGCTTGCACATCCTGGAACATGCCTCACCCTTCACCCTGCCACATCATTTTCAGCCTAAAATTTGTATAGGATTTATATAAACATCTGTCATCTGTAATCTGTCTGCTCTTACTCCAGTGTCTCCTGGCACTGTTCTGGCCAAGGTCACCAATGACCCCTAAATTGCCAAATTCAGTAGACCCACTGTAGTCCTGTTTCCTTGACTTGTTGGATTGGAGGACCTGACTCCTTTCAGTCACCAGCTGCCCCCAAAACCCACACTCTGTCTTGGTGGGTGGCTTACTGGTAGATGCCTCCTTGGAGTTCCTCCCACCAGGCCTTCATATCTGCCACCCGCTAGCATTGATCACCCTTCAAATCACTGACATGTTGGTTTCTCCCACCCCCAGAATTCCCCCCACACAGGGAGGCTGGTTAAATGGCTTCTTGGTGCCTGGAGTGGAAAAGATGAGAACTTGAGAACCGGGAGAATTTGGATCCATAAACTAGCTCCTTGCTGTGTGTCTTGAGAGAAATCCTTTCCCTCTCTAAGTTTCCTTTTGAGAACCTGTTGTGAGGATAAAACAGGAACCCCCTCCCTTCCTCCTGGCAGCCCTGCCCTCCACCCCCACCTTCCAGTTTTGTGTTCCTCCACATCTCTCAGGGAAGGCTTTGAGGCTGAGGGGAGGCATGTGGGTTGCAGGACTTTTTCAGCATCAGCTGATGGAGCCTTCTCTGGTCTCATCATGCCTCTGCAGGATCCTACCAAGCAAACCTTCAAAAGTGCTCCCTCATCCTTACAAAGCTCACAGCACTTCCCAGGCATCTCACCTTGGCACAGAGCCAACCACTTTCATTCACATTAGCTCTGCTTCTGACAAGCCTGGTGCCCCACCCCCTGCCCTGTCTCCGCTGGGCCCTGATAATGGTGTGACCCTACTTTGAGGGATTTCTTTATTGGTGTGTGTGTGTGTGTGTGTGTGTGTGTGCGTGTGTGCGTGCGTGTGATGCTGGGGACTGAATCCAGGACCTCATGTGTGCTAGGCAAACATTTCCACTGAGCTACATTCCCAGTCCTAGCTTGAGGATTTTTAAAAAAAAAAGTATCCAGAAAGTTATTTAAATGGTGACAGTACATAGTAGGTACTATGGGTGTGTTAGCTGCTATTACTATTTTACAGATGGGAAAATTAAGGTTCAGAGGGGGGTAGTGATTTGCCCAGAAGCACACAGCTAGTGAGTGACAAACTCTAGGTGGGGATTCTCCCCAACCCCTTTCTCAGCAGTCCTAAAGACTGACCTCAGGTACTTGGGAAGCCAGGTCTGCCTTGGCTCACTTCATACCAAATCCTTTCCCTGCTTCCTCTTCTAGCACCCCCATTTTTTCACACCCAGGAGACAGGGCTAGCCTGGGGTTTGGTCAGAGGTAGTTCCTGAGGTTACAGATGAAAGGACTGGAAGTCCCTGAGATGGAGGAGTGAAGTGCAGTGGACACCCCATCTGCCGTCAGGCCTGCTCAGCATCCCTGACCCTGGCTTCTGATTTTCCACTATAGACTCTTAGGGGTCAGTCAGCCCAACGGGCATCAGTCCTGCGACTTTTTCTGGAGCCATTAAGAAATGCTCTCTCTTGGGCTGGAGCAGTGGCTCAGTGGTTAGAGCACTTGCCTGGCATGTGCAAGGCCAGGTTCGAACCCCAGCACCACATATACAACTAAATTTTTTTGAGAAACAAAGGCCAGATGAAAAAGTAAATAAAGTTGATTCTCTCTTTCCTCTCTATCTCCCTCTCCTGCTCTCTCTCTTTTTTTTTGCAGGGCTGAGGATCAAACTCTGGGCCTTGCACATGCCAGGCAAGCACTTAACGGCTGAGCCACTTCTCAAGCCCTGCTTAAACTAGTTTGCATTGCACTGACAGTTCTTTGTCTACCTGGTCCCCAAGTACTGATAATCTGAGGACCCAGTCTAGTGCTGGGGGTCCTCACTAACATCTCTGAAGTGACTCCCCCTGTACAATCTCCCAAGCGTCTGGCTGAGTTCTCCCCAGGCTCCCATTCAGCAAACTTCTTGTACCACCATGACCCCTTAGAATCCAAAGTGTCTGCTTTCCTCCTTCCCCTGGGAAGAGGCCTTTCCTATGCTTTTGGATTCAGGCCAATTCAAGTACAAATCCCAGCCCACTTGCTGCTCACTAGGCCACCTGCAGCCAGATCCTTTAGCTCCCTCCCCATAGCAAGGCTGCTTGGAGAGTCAGGGATTGTGTGTGTACCTTATGTGTGTACCAAGGCCATGTGGGGCCTGGCACTGAGGCGGCAGTGACAGAATCATCAGTTCTGGTGAAACGGTCCCTTGCCCTCCACTGCCTCTCTCCCTGCTGACTTCGAATGAGCTCAAGTCTCTGGGAGCTGGAAAAACCCTTCCCTTGCCTGCTGCCTCTCCAGTTGCCCACTCAGCCCCCTGCCATGAGCTCTGCCTCCTTGGCTGGGGACACTGCACGATCCAAGGGTGCTAATGGCCTCTCCTGCCTGGCACAAAGACATTCATTTCCCAGTCCCTGTGGCCTCCACCCGCACAGCCTTGCACCCCAGCTTTGGAACATTGTGATCCTTGCAGCCCTGTGGCGATGGGGAGATGAGGACTGGTGGGGCAGGCGGGTACCGGAAGGTCTGAGTGGTTCACTGGGGAACACCTCAGCACTGATTCTTGGAACAGCAGCTCTTGGTCATTCCAGCTGGGTGGCTCTAGACACGTCATTTAGCCTCTCTGAGCCCCAGCTCCCTCATCAGAACCTTTAGTAATATCACTCTTAAAAGGTGATGGAATGATGAAATGGCACGCAGGGATTACCGTTTCCTAGCGTAGTCAGGAAGCTGTTCGGGAGATGCCAGTTTTTACTTCCAGCTAAGCTAGCTGCTCATTGATCCACAGCTCTTTGTTCTTCATCTTATTCTCTTCTCACGCCCTGCCTCCGCTAGCTTTTCTCATCTTCAACCACTATCGTTTGCCGGCCATCTCCCAGCTGCCTCCCTCCACCCCTATATTGGTGGCTGAGCAGACAATGACCTCCTCCTGTCCCATCACAGCCAAGCCTCTTAAAAGAGTTCTCTGCACTCTCTCCTTCCACATCTTCACCCCTCTTCTCCTCCTTGTTCCTCTTTAACCCTGGCAGCGGTCCCAGCTCTCAGCTAATCTGGCAAATGTCACCTTGTTGCAACATACCACGGGGACTCCTGGACCTTATCTGCCTGGTTGACATTGTTGGCAACTTCTGGAAACACTCTTGCCCAGCCCTGGCTTCCTTTATCTGAGCTCTCTGGAGGCTGTCATCCTGCCTTTCTGGCAACTCCTTCTGCTTTCTTTGCCCGGTACTGTGATTTGGTGTTCCGGGTTTCATCAATTCTCTATGCTGAGGCCCTAGCGTTCTCACACTGGATTTGGCCCATATTTATTATTTTTTTAAATAGGATTAAAAAAAAAAAAAGAAAGAAACATAGCTGCCAGTATTCAAAACCCGGCTCTCACATAAAATCTGAGCCTCCGGATACTGTCGATAAACTGGCAGATCTGGCTGCCTTGCCTGGCATTCCCACATGGTAGCCTTGGTTCAGGCCGAGGGGCGGCTACCCCCCAGACCAGCTCCCAGTAGCAATTGCCATCCACCACTGTGTTCTTGCTCTGCTTGTATCCATGGAAACTAAGGATGGACTGAGAGGGCTTCATGGTTCAAAGGAAGTGGGAGAGAGTACATTTCCTTGCAAAGTGAGGTATTCAGTGTTAATATGCCCACGATATCTACAATGAAAGAAAGCCACATCCCACCTGCTTTACTTCTGATGTTACCTGCCCTGGCCCTGCTCCCAGCTCCACCAGGTTGAGTGCCCTGAACCAGTCCAAATTCATTCCTGAATTGAATATGAGGTGGACCTAGACTTGAATCTTCAGGTGCTTGTAGATTTGTCTCTTAAGTGTCCCACAAGCACCTGATTCAGTCACTCAACAAACAGTTACTGGGCATCCACTATATACCAAGCAGTGTTCTAGGCTCTGGCTAAACATCATGAAAATAACACACGAAGCCCTGCACTCATTCTCTAAGGGTCCAATACAGAACACAACATAAGACCCTTTTCTTAAAGAGGACTGGCCCAAGGATTTTGGATGTATGGCATTGGAAATCAAACCCAGGGCCTCATGCATGCTAGGCAAGCTCTCTATCACATGTGGAGCCCAATGACACGTTGAGAAGGCCAACAGGTCCTCATGACAGGGACCCCCTGAAGAACAAGTGACCATGAGCACATTGAGGTGTCCCAGCCTCCTACTATGGGTCCTCTCTTCAGTCCCTCTCCAGTCCATGCTTGGGAGAGGAAAGACGACATCATCAATGGGCAGGAGGAAGTCCCAGGGAATGATGGGGTCACCAACAAAGCCTCTAATCTTTGAAGTACCAGATTGGGACTCAATGGCAGCCAGTTTCAGGCCTGGCTTCTTATCTGACTTATGGCTCAGAGGCTGTGACTCTCTGAGCTTCATCTGGAAAAGGAATAACTGCAGGCATCTCCTAGGGTTGCTGGAAGATTATGTGTGATGATGTAAGCAATCTGGTATATTCTAGATGCCTATACTAGCTTTTGTCCTTCTTCCTACTCATCATTTCTTAGGTCCTTGCTTTGGACACCCTTGGACCTGCCACGGGGTTCCATCTTTGTCACTCTGTTTCCCTGGCCCTTACCGCCTGATCACTGTCCCAGCCTCCCCTGGCCCAGTTCCCCTCCGCCTGTCCACTGCTCACTGCCCTCTTTCCATAACACAGATCTGAACTGGTTCCTTCACTGCTTCAAACTCTGTGCCTTCCCTTCCCTTTCCTAAAGAGACAGTCCAGCCTCTTGGCCTAGCACTTGTGGCTTCCCAGTGGATGGCACCTATGACACTTGCTTTGGCTCTCAGTGTCCTCCATGCCCCATCTCTGCAGATCTGCCCCCATTCCCTCTAACTTCCAAGCCAGGCCAGACCAGTGGCTCCCCTTACATTTGTGGGCACTGGGCCCACCACTAGGGGTCCTCCCTGGGCCTCCTTCTCAGTAACCATACACTTCCATGTCCCCATCATAAGAACACCAAGATGGCCAATTTCAAGAAAACCATCTTAACCCATGCCCTGCTATGTCTCGAATCCCACCATTCCTGAAGCACATGGGAAATCACACAGCACACAGCTGCATACAGATTTATTGTGGCATTGGAGGTGAACAGGGGCCAGTGTGGCCAGCACTGGTGTGCGATGGAGGTGGAGAAAGTGTATATAGGATAAGTGAAGAGGTTGGGACAGGGTCTAGGCAACCCCAGGCTCTGGCCAGGAGCTGGGGTTGGGGTAACCATTGCCAGCCCTACCCAGAAATGTTGGGGGTGATGACTCCAGACCCTTCACCCTTCAGGCTGAGTAAGCCCTGGGCTTACACATGGGAGAAGGCATGACTCTTGCAAAGGGGCTTGTCCTTCTTGGAGTAGAAGGTTTTTCCTTCCAAGTTGATCTGACATATCTGGAGACAGCAAAGGTCTAGTTATATGGGGTCCCAGGCAGCAGGAAAGGCCCTTTGCCAACCTCTCATGCATCCCACAGGTAGGATATAGAAATGGGGTTAGAGAAAAACAGAAGGAGGGGCCCAATTTGGGGGGAGGGCTCTCACCGCGCAAACGAAGCATGTGTCATGCCAGCTGAAGCCCAGTGCCTCCAGGAAGCGGTCCCCAGCGTCAATCTTGAAGTCACAGCCACGGCATTTGGTGCCAAACATCTTCTCATAATCTAGAGACAGGGAGAGGAGGGAGCCTGGATTCCTGCCTGCCCCATGCTTTGCTTTTCCTTGCTTTTGCTGGGTCACCCCATACCTCGCTCGCAGTAGGGTGCCCCTTCCTCCATGTAAAAGGCCCTGTTGCGAATAGGCGTCTTGCAAGCAGCGCAGGTAAAGCAATGCACATGCCAGGTCATCTTCAGGGCATGCATGATCTCCTGAGAGGAAGCCACAGTCATTCCATCAGGCTCAATGCAACCAGAATATAGGACACAGGAAGGCTGGACTTAGGCTCTAGTGCTTCTGCTAAATTTTACGTCTATACATCATGATCCCCATTCTCTACCACCAACCCCTAGGTATCCACAAGGATGTCCACTGGGCTCAAAAATTTACTATGTCCAAAACTCAGCACCCAGCTCTGCTCCCCAAACCTACTCCTTCCACAATTTATAGTAATTCCATTCTTCGATCTGCTCTGATCAAATTCCTTTCTTTTCTTTTCCTATTTATTTATTTATTTACGCACCAGGGATTGAATCCAGGGGCACTTAACTACTGAGTTACATCCCCAGTCCTTTTTTTTTTTTTTGAAACAGGATCTTGTTAAGTTGCTTAGGGCCTCACTAAGTTGCTGAGGCTAGCTTTGAACTTGTGATCTTCCTGCTCAGCCTCCTGAGTTGGTAGGATTACAGGTATGTGCCACCACGGCCAGCAATTCCCTTCTTTTCTTACACCCCACATATGATTCACCAGTAAATCCTGTAGGATCCATCTTCAGGATCCAGATTCCAATGGTTTCTCATAACCTCCTGACGTGAGATGTGAGACAGAGTCACCTCCGGCCCAAGTAACAACACAAAACTGGCCTCAGTGCTCTGACCTCCATCCCTACAGACACTTCTCACCCTGCACCAGCACCATAAGCTGCTTCAGCCCACACCAGGTCACATCCCCTGCTCAGAACCCTGCAGGACTTCCCATTCACCTAGGTAAAAGCAAGCCCCGGGCCAGACCAAAGACTGGCAGGTCTGAACTATTCCCTCTCCCCTCCCCTTCTTACATTGATCCCAACACACTGGTCTCTTGCCTGCCACTGATAGGACATGCTGAGCACACCCATGGCCTGGGGTTTTATTGGCTGTCCCCTCTGCTTGGATTATTCCATTCCAGATACCTCAAGTTCCCCCTGCCCCTCACCTTCTTCATTTCTACACAAATGTCATCTTCTCCATGTGGTCCACTCTGACCACATTGTGAATATTACAACCCACATTCCCTATGCCATGCTCCCAGAACCTTTTACTGTCCCTTTCCTTTTTTTCTTTAACACTCATCTCATTAACATACTACCAGATAACTTATTGTGTGAGGAGTATACAGAGGTCACAGGATGAGCTCCCCCTAAGGCTGGCTTTGCCCCCAAGAATCCTCAAGCCAACCAGGGCCAGTGGCATTCAGATCTGGAGCAGAGGACCAGGTACCAGGGATTGAACCTAGGGATGTTTAACCCCTGAGCCAAATCCCCAGCTCTTTTTTTTTTTTTTTTTAAAGAGAGGGATAGTAAGAGAGAGCGAAAGAGAGAAACAACTTTACTTAGTTTTTCACATGGCCTTAGTTGCTCCAACACTTAGTTGTGTACGTCGTGGTGCTGGGGTTGAACCCGGGTCCCCGTGCCTGCCAGGCAAGTGCCGAAACCACTGAGCCACTGCTCCAGCCCCTCCCCAGCCCTTTTTGTATTTTATTTTGAGACAGGGTCTCACTAAATTGCTTAGAGCCTGACTGAGTTGCTAAGGCTAGCTTTGAACTTTGATCTTCTTGCCTCAGCCTCCAGAGTTGCTGGGACGATAGGTACAGGTGCCACTGTACCAGGTAGACAACAGCTTTTTTTTTAGAAAAGAGATGGGGAGAGGGAAGGAAAGAAAGACGGAGAAGGAAACAATTTTACTTATTTTTTCATCTGGTCTTTGTTTCTCCAACACTTAGTTGTGTATGTGGTGTTGGGGTTTGAACCTGGGTCCTTGCACATGCCAGGCAAGCATTCCAACCCCCGAGTCACCCTTCCAGCCCCAGCCAACAGCTTTAACTTCTCTGGAGATGCAATTGTTTTCCTCATGAATTGGGAACCTAGTCCTAGCCTTCCAGGGCTTTTGTGAGAATGACCCCATGCTTGAAGCAATGGGTCCAGATTGAATCCTTCCAGGGCCAGGTAGGGGCTGTGTTATAGCGGATAACCTGTTCTGCTTCTAGAGTAGTGCAATAGGTTCATTCAGTAATGCCAAGAAGGCTCAGTTTGAAACCTAAGTGTGAAAACAAAAATCTCCTGATTTTTTTTTCCTGCAGTGCTGGGATGGAACCCAGTCTTGCACATGCCAGGCATGTATTTTACCACTGAGCTACATTAGGTTAAAAAAAAATTTTTTTTAATTCGATTTTGAAAATGGGTCTTGCTACATTATCCAGACTGGTCTAGAACTTGTGACCCTCCTTTGTCTCATCCCCTCAAGTATCTGGGATCAAAGGAATGCACCATCAAGCCCAGCTTCAGCTTTGATTTTTTTTTTAAAGAGAGGATAGCGAGAGAGAGGGGGGGGGAGAGAGAGGGAGAATCAATTTTTATTGAGCTTTTCACATGGCTTCCGTTGCTGTAACACTTAGTTGTGCACACGGGTGCTGGGGTTTGAACCCATGTACTTGCGCATGCCAGGCAAGTGCCATAACCACCGAGCCACCGCTCCAGCCCCTTCAGCTACGATTTTTAAATAACCATTGACTTAAGAATGAAAGGTAAGGGGCTGGAGTGGTGGTTCAGTGGTTACAGTGCTTGACTGGGATGTATGAGGGGGACCCAGGTTCAAACCCCAGCACCACATCTACAACTAAGTGTTGGAGAAACGAAAGCCAGATGAAAAAATAAAATTGATTCTCTCCCTCCCTTTAAAAAAAAATGAATGAAAGCGTGGCCAAAGGAAGACATAAACGTGAGTGACACCAAGTTCTTTTTTTTAAATAGATTTTTTAAAGAGAGAATCAGTTATTTGTTTTTCCATCTGGCTTTGTTTCTCCAACACTTGGTTGTAGATGTGTTGCTGGGGTTCAAATCCAGGTCCTTGCATATGCCAGGCACCACTCCAACTGCTGAGCCACCGCTCCAGCCCCAACACACCTAGTTCTTTTTTTTTTTTTTTTTTTTTTTTAAAGAGAGAGGGACAGTGAGAGAGACAGAGAAAGAGGGAAACAACTTTATTTAGTTTTTCACATGGCCTTAGTTGCCACACCTAGTTCTTGATGGCTCATTTGTGCCTTTTATAATACCTGTATCATATTTTGTGTAAATCTTTCTTTTTTGGTACTGGAGATCTCACTCTACCACTGAGATATATCCTTTTTATTTTGGGATAGTGTTTTGCTACATTGTCTAGGCTGGCCTTGAACTTATTATTTCACCTGCCTCAGCCTCCCCAGTTGCTGGGATTATAGGCACATACCACTGTACCCAGCTTTATAAATCTTGACACCATTCTGGCCAGGAATTACTGCTACTCCTTTAATGAATCTCAGAGAAAGAAAGTTGCTCCAGTTCACATGGCCAATAGAGGGCAGTCAGATGTGCCCACATCTGACTGGCTCCAAAGCTGGCTCATCCCACAGAGTGGTGTTACCTCTTTTAAGGAAGCAGACGAAGGGTCAAAGTGAAGGAACTTATGCCTCCAGCTGGTGGGAGGATTTCTGCTGGTATGCAGTAGAACCTGTGCACCACTTATCAACTTCTGTTTCTTCCCCTTAGGGTGGTGCTAAATCTGTCTGCCTCTGGCATCCTTATTGCCCTTGTCTAGACCCCAGCAGCCTCCAGTTCCTGGGCTCTAGCTCTACCTTCAACTCTGTCCCAAAGGATGCTTTTTGAGGCACTCTGACCTCATCAGCCCCGCCCCCAATCCTAGCCCAACCCTGCCCACCTCTTCTGCCTCATCTCTCATCCTTCTCAGGTGAAGCCTTGTGACACAGCTATTCCCTCTGTTTGCATCTTTCTCCAAGCAAATTCCTACTCGTTCAAGTTCCACTTAGAGGCCACTTCCTTCCACTTGTTCAAATGTTTACTTACTACTTCCTATATACAGGGTACAGGGCTTGAAGCAAGTAGTTCTGTTCTCCGCCCTTGGAGATTACACCCAGGGAAATAAGATGGGACAATATGACTGGGGTACAGTGAGCAAACTGGGGAACCTGGCCTGGCAGAGAGGGTGGATTCAGCAAAGATGACCCTGAGAAAGTGATAGTTGAGTTCTAGATGAGAAAGGAGAGAGGTAAAAAGAGTTTTAAGAGTGTGCAAAGATTCTGTGGTGCAAAAGAGTTCATTTGTCAAAATGGAGAGGCTTGAGTGGCTACAGCATGAACGAGAACGAGGGAATGACGGGAGTGGCAAAGGGGTCCCTCAGAGTACCCCTAGATTGAGCCCGGTCTCTGCTCTCTCCCCCTAACCCCTAGAGCTCTGGCCAATTCTGCCAAAATAATCTAATTCCCCTGTGTTGCTCTTCTTGTTCTCTAACGAGAGACCTCTGAGTAGGAGCAGTCCTGAGCATGTGCATACACAGGCAAGGAACAAAGCCAGTGGTAAGGAGTATTTTTTTTTTTTTTGGTATTGGGGATTGAACCCAGGGGACACTCTACCAATGAAACACATCCCCAGCCATTCTTAATTTTATTTTGAGACAGGGTTTCACTGAGTTGCTGAGGCTGGCTTTGAACTTGTGATCCTCCTGCCTCAGCCTCCCAAGTCACTGGGATTACAGGTGTGTGCCACCACACCAGGCCTGCAAGGAGTATTTTCATGGAACTACTGGACAGTGATAGCCCCTTTTGGAATGCCTATCAGTTTGGTGAGGTCAGACTCTGACCCAGGGAGGGTAAGGCAAGAGTCCTCATGGCCTTGGTTCTTGAATTCAGTGGGGCCTGAAGTTAATGGCCTTCAGCTCTCCAGTTATTTGAGCCAATACATTTCTTTTGTTTTCCTCTCTCTTTTTTAATTTTGGTTAAGCCCTTTTTTGGAGAAAGAGGGACAGTGAGAAAGAGAGAACCAATTTAATTTTTCATGTGGCTTTGGTTGCTCCGACACTTTGTTGTGTTCATGGTGCTGGGGTTCAAACCCATGTCCTCGCACATGCCAGGCAAGTGCTGTAACCACTGGGCCACCACCACTCCAGTCTTGCTTAAGCCTTTTTGAGGATTTTGGTCTTTGGTTAAGAAGATCCTTACTAGGGCTAGAGCAGTGGCTCAGTAGTTACAGTGCTTTCCTGGCATGAGCAAGGATGCAGGTTCAAATCTCCGTACCACATACACAATGAAGTATCGAAGCAACAAAAGTCACATGAAAAACTAAATAAAAATTGATTCTCTCTCTCTTAAAAAAAAAAAAAAAGATGATGATGATCCTGGCTGATGTAAAGTGAGGCCAATACAGCAACCCATTTATTAGGCTATTTTTTTGTGTGCTTTGTTTTCTGTGGTGCTGGGATTGAACCCTGGGCCTTGTGCATGGTAGGCAAGTGCTATACTTCCAGACTCATTAGATAGTTTAGGATCCAAAGGGCTCATGTAGCCTGTCAATCAGGCAGTTACTTAACAACACTTCTCCATACTGATGTGTTCAGGATCTACCTTCCCACCTGCCCATCCCCATGCCAGCCTCACTCACGCCTGTGATCTTCTTCTTGCACTTGGCACAGCTGGGGGCGTAGCGCACATCATAGCAGGGGGGGCAAAAGATAGCCCCCTTCTCCTCAAAGAATCCACCTTCCTCCAGGACCTTCCCACACTGGCTGCACACAAACTCCTCAGGATGATATGCGTGGCCCAGTGCCACTAGGTAGCGGCCTCTATAGGGATACAGGGCAGTGAAAGGGAATACATGCAGGTGAGGCGGGGGCTCCAAATAGGTTTAATGAACACTTATTAAGAAATTTTAAATTGGAAAATTCATTCTCTTCTTTTTCTAAATAAAGCAGAATACAGGTTTGGGAAGTGACTAGTCCAAGGTCACACAGCAGAAGTGATAAAGCTTATATAAAGTTAGCTTTGTCAAGCTGTACGGACTTGATGACACAAGAGGAAGTTTAAAGCTGGGATGATGGTGAGTCAATGAGACACCCCTGAGGGACTGGTATCCTAGCAGGCAGGAAGCCCTCCATGCTGATGACCACTTGAGCAGACCCCGGTGCCCGCTCTGTCCTGCTTCTGTTCTATCTGGTCTGGGGAGGGGCCCACAAGTCCTAGATAAATAGGGCTGTCAGAAGGAGGGGTTGCTTTGCAGATCTTCTACCTAAGAGTTGATGTGAGGCCAGAGCAGGCCAGAGCTGGGGATGAGAACTAACAAGCTTCTAGCACCTGGCACACTGGATTGAGGGGCTGTTACTCTGTTGGGCCCCAGGGAGCTGTGCACAGAGGTAAGGACCTCGGACCTGTCTGCTCTGAGAACAGAGGCTTAGCAGGAAAGAGAGATCCAGAGGGGCTGGGAGAGGACAGCCCCTTCTTTATCCAGAATCTAGGGAAGCAGCTTCAAGGTATCACTGGTGCCTTCTGCTATTTCAACAGGGAAAATACAGCTAGAGGTTGGTGTGGGTGGGGTGGAGTAGGATATACAAGATTAAGAATCTGAGGACCTAAAGTCTTATTCTCCCCCAGTTGCAGATGAGAAGTAGAAGAGTAGACAGGCCAGGGCCAGGCTGCAAGACACAAAAGGGTAGGGTAGGAAGGGAACAGGGTCACCCACCGAATGACCTTATGGCACTGGTGGCATACGGGAGTCTTGCCATTGTTGCTGCCCCCTCCTGGGCCTCCTCCTGCAGCAGCCTGCACAATGGAGGTGCGGTTCTGCAGAGGGGTAGGTGTGGCTGGCTGGCTGTGCCGGGTCAGCACCGTGCTGGTTTTGTCCGGGGCATAGCGCTCGGCAAATGCAGGGTCCACAGCCCAGGGTGGGCGGCTGCTGGGACTGGGGGTGGTTGGGCCTGCCAGGGCCAAGGAAAGTGACTCCAGGAGGGTGCCCAGGGATCCCAAAGAACAGAGGGTAGAGCCTGAGGCAGCACAGAGAAGCCCACCACCCCCATGTCCCTGGAGGCTGTCCACCCCCAGGCCCAAACCCTTTCTCTCACCAGGCCAGGGTTCCTGGGGTGTAGCTGAGGCTGGGGCTGGGGCTTCTGTCCTGGGTACCTGGCTGCAAGATCTGCCATTCAAGGTCCTGCATGACTGAAGCTCCTGGCATGTCCCCCCACCCCCAAGCTTGGTCCTGTTGACCCCATGGGAGATGCCTGGGTACATGAGGACTGCTGGTCTAGACTCCAGGTCCCTCTGGGGTAGGGATGGGAAAGACTGCTTCTTCTAGCTAGGTCTCAGCTATCTGGTCAGTTGTGTAGACCTGGGAGGTAAAGCAGGGGTCCCACTCCCTGGGGCAAATCTTGGGGCTCCCCTCACCAGAAAGACTACTCTGTTGGCAGGGTGAAGCCCCCTCTTTTCCAGGTACCCCTCCCATTGTGACACAAGAATCTGAACCACTAAACTCCGCCATACCTAAAATGCAAACCAGGCCTACAAAAGATAGTAGTCAAAGTCAGAGAAAGCAGAGCTGAAAATGTTTATTTCCATGCCCAAGGTAGCACAGACCTGGCAGACAGCAGTACCACAGGGCAAAGAGTGAAGGCAATGTCAGATGAAGTCAGGCCCTGTGCCAGGCCGGCTGCTGGGGCCAGGCCAGCAGAAGGCTCAGGCCAGGGGCAGGAAAGGGGTGGATGAGGTAAGCAGAAACTGGAGGCATGAAGGTGGTGCCCCAGGCAGCAGGAACAGAGAAAGAAGCAGAGAGGGCAGCCGGCCGGAGAGGGCGGGCTACGACTGCACGTTGAGCACGTGGGCAGAGCGCTGGTGGTGCCAGTCCCGGAGGCGGGTGTAGCGTGGGCTCTGTAGCTCCAGGACATACTTTTCCCTGAGGGGCAGAGAGAAGAGGAGGAAGTAAAAGGAAGAGAGATGGAAGGGAAGTGAGGTGGGAGGAAGGAAAGAAGAAAGAAGGAAGGAGAATGGAGAGATCTGACTTGGGAGGGCCAGGAGCAGACACAGGGGTTGTGACTGGGATAGAAGAGGTGGAAAGTGGAAGAGGCTGGTGCCTGGACTTTTACCTCGATTTCTTCAGGTGCTCCTCATCTGGGTCTTGCACTGAGAGGGCAGAGGCAGGCATTGACAAAAAGAAATGAGGGCCACCCCAGTCTTCATCCCTGGCAGAGGGTCAGGCCTGGGCTGGGGACTGGAGAGTCTGCCCTGCCCTGGGCTGGCACTTACTGAACTCGGTGCCCGTGAGGTGGGCGAGGATGCGGAAGGAGCGGGACTGGCCTGTCCCTGGCCGCGGCCGCCAGTCCTCAGTATTCTCCATCAGCCGCTGCTTGCTGGCATCAGGCACCAGTGGTCGGAGTGGCTGTCTGTGGGGAGGGTATGGCTCAGAATCTCACAGTGGAGGGTGGATAGTAGGGCTGCCCCTCCCAGAATTTGGTATAAGTGGGTCAAGGTGATGGGAGAAAGAGGGAGAAGGGTGAAGCCAAGGGCCCTTCTGGGTGGGGAAGTGGGTGGGTGGGTGAGTGAGAGAGGGTAGTAGGGCAGCCAGGGTGGGGAGGGACCACCACCCAGAATGCCAAAAGGAAGGAAGAGAGGGACAGGCAGAAGGGGCTCACTGACTTGTCAGGGGTCTGCACCTGTGAAGAAAATAGACAGATGGACGGATAAAAGGACAGACACAAAGGGAGGAAAAAAGATGGGGAAGGGTCAGAGTAGCTGCGGGTGAGGTGGTGCTGAATGGGCCTCAGTTGGCCCAACACCACACCCCAACCCATGCCGCCTGTCTGGGCGGTGAGGGCCACTGGATCCTCCAGAGCTGCCCCACCCGCCAAGGGCGGTGCCTGTAGCCCCCACCCCGGCCACCAGGGGTCGCTGCCGCACGGTTCCCGCCTGACTAGGGCGCAACACAAGTAGCAACAGCAGCGGCAGTGGGTGTGGGGCCGAAGTAGGAATGGACAGTGTGGGCGGTGGGCGGGCAGGAACTGACGTACCCATTCTGCTGCGGGGCGCTGTCAGCAGGCGGGGGGGCCCCAAAGGGCCGAGCCGTCTTGTTGAGGGACGCACTGGGTGCAAAGGTGTACCGCGGGGGTTCCGCGGCAGGGGCCAGGGCCTGGGCGGAGACAGAGCCGGGCAGGGAGCGGGAGGGTGGGAGCCTGAGTGGGGATGGGGTGCCCTCCACAAAAGGACAGTGGCAATGCCTGTTCCGCCCCACACATCTGGCTGAAGGCTACAGGCAGGGGGCGACTTAGGTTTCAAGGGGCCCATTTGAGAGCTCTGATCTCAGTCCATGTGAGGCTACGAAAGGTCCAAGTGTGGGTGGGCACACAGCACAGGACAGTGGGAAGGAGGCAGGCAGACAGACGGGCAGACATGCATGGTGCCGGGACCGTGCGGCAGCCCTGGGATCCACTCCCAGTATCCCAGACCCTGTCCATTCTGGCATCTTCCCCCTGCTCCCAGATAGGGATGGGGGTACCAAGGAGGTGCCAGGAAGGGCAGGTTAGCTCAGGAGTCCATGCCCCTTCTGCCCAAAGCCCAGATGTCCCCCTGCCTACCTTCTGCGGTTTGCTCTGAACTGGCTGGGCCCTGGAGGAAAATGGAAGGTAGTGACTGTGGGGCAGGCCAGTGGGCCCCACCCACCAGCAGGTCAGAGCAGCACCTGCTGAGACCCAGGCTGAGGCGCTCCCCACAGGCACGGATCTTGTTCTGGGCTTCAATGTGTGTGAAGCTCCCTGCATTCTCGCCATCGATGCTCAGCACCCAGTCACCCACAGCTACTCCAGCCTGAGAAGCTTTGCCTCCAGGAGTGAGCTGTGGAGAAAGGAAGGGTCACAAAGGCCTTTTCTTTTTCTTTCTTTCTATTCTTCCTTTTTTTTTTTTTTGGTGATACTGGGGATTGAACCCAGCAGCACTTAACCTCTGAGCCACACATTCTCAGCCCTTTTTACTTTTTGAGACAGGGTGTCCCTAAGTTGTTGAGGCTGGTCTTCAACTTGCGATCCTCCTGCCTCCACCTCCTGAGTTGCTGGGATTATAGGCATGTGTCACTGTACCCAGAGAGGCCCAGGATTGTGCATGCCAAGCAACAATAGTCAAGCCTGCCTATCCTAAGCTGCGCCCACTTTCAGAAGCCAGAAACCTTTTCAGCCAATATTTTTTCTGGGCAGTTGCTGGATCCTACAGCAACCTTGGAGGAGGTAGTACTCCTCTACTACACAATTTCCTTGATCACACTGCGTATTTATGCACCTCCAGGACCCTCCCTCACAGCCCAGACACTGCTGTGATGTCAACAAACAGCCACCCTCAGGCTAAAACCCAAACTTTTAGGCTGTTTTAACAGTCTTTTGAGCCCCTGCTGGCCTCCTTCCCAGGTTGTTCCACCTACTAGATATATCCTCTGGCTTATGCATGTGACAGCTTCATCCCTGGCACCACTGGGTGTGCTCACTGTCCTCTTAGGCTGCTATCACCCTATCCTAGGGCATTCTGTAGAGATCTGCCTAGGTCTGGAATAGGCCTTGTCATGTCCAGTTTCCCTGTGCATGGTGCCCGAATAGGGCCAAAGATGTCAGCTGGAGCTTCGGAGCTTTAAATGGGTGTCATCCCCATGCCCCCCTCCAAATGCTACGTGCTCTGATTTGGGAATCTCTGGTTTGGGTGGTATTATGAGCAGGCTGGGAAGAATGGTACCCACCAGCATCAGCTGTTTGGAAAGCAATGATACTTGGTCAAAGGAAAATGGAGTGTGTTGCTGAAGGGCTGAGAGTCCATTTATGAAGGCCTTGAAGGTAGAAAGGCCAATAGCAGATTTCAGGCCTGGAGTGGGGTACTTCCCAGGCCCCTGGCGAGGTGACCCTGATGAACCATTCAGCGCTTCCAGCCACAGCACAGGCTGGTGGCTATCTATAGGCCTGAGCTCATGGAACTACCCAGCTATTTAGCAAGGGGCATGGCACTGCATTGAGCAGGCTTAATTTATACTTCACAGATGGTGGTGGAAATTGCGGGGTACAGGCTGCCAGAGGCTCCAGGAGGCTTCTCAGGTGGGATGGTACATGAACTGCTGAGGCAGGCAGAGGGGAGATGAGAGGTTCTAGAGAGATGCCAGGGGCAGAGGGCCAGATGCAGAGACTGCCAGCACTAGGACAAAAGGGAAAGCTAAGTTTGACGTCTATATTTCATGCTTGCAAAGGTTAAAAGAGCAGCAAGGTGGTGGCCCCTTCTTTACCTGCTCAGTATTAATACATACTAAGAACAGTGGCTTACATGGAGCACCTCATATTGCCACATACCAACAGTGAATCCTCCAATAAACCTGTGGAAGAATCTGGGAATATACACATTTCTCACGTGGGAAAACAAGGTTAAGCACCTTAAGTCACCCAGCTAGTAAGAGGCAGGGCCAGGGTTTTACCCTGACCCTAAGCCTATACCACTCTAGACCACCTCTGCTGAGTGTGGGCACCCACCTGAGGGATCAATATACCTAGAAAGGCTCCCTGACCTCTAGCTTGGTTTGGGATGTGGATATCCTGTCTCACCTTTAGTTCAATCCAATCCCTTACAATGGGTATGGGGAACTAACAATCTACAGGGGAAGTGACTTATTCAAGGTCATGGTGAGTCAGTAGAAGGGAAACCTGGTTCAGTTACTCCATACCCACACAGGCAGATTACCAGGAGGTATAGGCTGAGCCTGAGGTGTAGGTCATGGTATGATGGGAGGAACAGCTGGCTCCTGGAAAAAGGGTGTGAGGGGGTGAAGGACTACTTCCTTCCATGGAAAGAGGAGGCCTGGAAGGTAAGGGATGGTCAGAGAGGTGAAGCAAGAGGGAAAAGGTGGCTGAAGGGAAAAGCGGGGAGCTCAGGCCCAGAGTAGGAGGTCTGAAGGATTAAGGAGGGGAAAAGGCAAGGGGCTGGACACAGTTGGGGTGGGGGTGAGTCAGCCTCAGGGCTCCACTGAGTAGCCCAACCCCCCAGTCCCAGACATTACCTCATCTCCCAGGCCTGGGCCCACAGCCAGCCCTAGCCCCTCCCTCCTCCCTCTACACTGGGGTCAGGGGAGGGATAGGGGGCTGGCCCAGCTCAGAAGAGACCACCCCATCCAGCCATCCCTCAGGGCCTAGATCCAACTTCAGAGCTGGGCTCAGCTGGCAGCCCCACCTAAATACTGGAGCTGCTGACAAGGGAGCCCAGACTCAGAGTGCCCCCAACAGACCTAAAAGGCCATCCTCATCAATGAAGAAACTGAGGCTGAGACCAGCCACATTGGCCGGTACTTCCCCAGGGAAAAGGATGTAGAATAGGCTTGAAAACTGTGTAGGAAGTTATATTTTTGTGCGGTAGGGAGACCACTGCTCTTAGTTATCCTGTTGACAGGGCATGTTCAGAAACATGGAAGGATTCCTGGAAAGAATGCTGCTTGCCCTGGCCACCAAACCCAACTCTCACTGACAGACTGCCTTGGGGCCCAGGTCAGGCAAGGCAGTGCCTGAACAATCCTCTGGCCCCCTCCAGGCTGAGCTTGCCCTGGGCTTCCTGCCAATAGCTGCCTGCCCACAGGGGGCTGGGTGGGCCTCTTTGGGGAGGCGGATGTGGGGGCAGGAAATTCCCACCCCCTCCTGACCCCCAGGCCACAACCAGAGACACCAAGTCCAAGGGCTGGCCTCACCCACTCTGGGTAGGCAACTTGCTACTACAACTGGACCCCACAGCTTGTGCTGCTGCCTGATGACCAGGTGAGGGACTGACCAATTGGGGTTCAGAGGGCCAGGGCTAGGTTAGCCCTTTGGGTTCTGTAGA
The DNA here is from genome assembly GCA_004027875.1 of Aplodontia rufa. Taxonomy (NCBI): domain Eukaryota; kingdom Metazoa; phylum Chordata; class Mammalia; order Rodentia; family Aplodontiidae; genus Aplodontia; species Aplodontia rufa. The sequence goes on from PVKS010003895.1 coordinate 57,518, forward strand.
TTACCCACTGTTGGCCATCCCAGCTGGGGATGCATTCTTGGGCTTATAAGGCAATCCCCCTGCCACAGGGAGGAGCTATCCCCCCCTCTACCCCAACAGGGCAGACTCTCAGGAATTAAGAGTCAGAACCCTATAGCCCAAAAGGTGGAGTGGTGGCTAAATTGTATTCACACTTGCCTGGCATGCTGAGAACCCATGTTCAAACCCCAGAACAATATATGCAACTAAATGTTAGGTGAAAAAAGAGTCTCTCTGTCTCTCCCTCTCCCTCCATCTCTTTAAAAAAGAACCCTACAGCCCAGTCTTACAACATCTTTGTTCAGATCAAAGGCCACCAAATCCTGTATGGGACCAGTCAATAGGGACATAGGCTGAGAAGAGAGATAGTTGGAAAGAGACCTTTTTCTCCAAGCTACGAAGAGCACAGGCCATCCTGTGCCTAAATTCAAATCCTTGCTTTGCCATGTACTTGATGAATGATCCCCTCTGCCTCTCTAAGCAGTCTCATTTGGAAAAACAGGATGGCAAATGTTATTCCCTGGGTGAAAGCAAACTTAAAATATGGTCAAAGTGCTTGCCTGAGGTCTGCCTCAATGCATTGCATTGCTCCCTCAGGCTCAGACACTCCCTGCAGACAACAGGCTCCCATTCTGCAAAGGAGGCCTTCCATTTGCCCTCAGGGGTGGCCACAGGAACTTGGTGGAATGGCAACAAGTAAGGCCAGTGCTAGGGAAATATAGAAACTCCCCTCCCAGTATCCACCTAGCTGGGAGTCCTTATGGCAGGTGTCCACCATTATCTTTGGACCTGGACACTTTTGGCCTTTTGGCCCCAATTGATCCTGCTCAGATTCCTCCCATCACCCACTGGAGACCTAAGCATCCAGAGACCCCTTGGGGGAGTCCATTCCCCATCCTAGGCTCACCCGGGAGATGGAGAGGGGCACATTGAAGTCCTTGCCCCCTTGCAGCCGGAAGCCCCAAGGTGCTGGACCCTCTAGCACTACCTTGAAGGAATCCATGGAGCCTGTTCCTGAGAAAAGAAGATGAGTGGCCAGCATTGCAGGCAGGCCGATCCAGCGCTGGACACTACTAGCCTTGGACAGATGCCAAGCAAGCTGGGGCAGACACTGAGCACACACACAAGGCGTGGGCAGGTATCCTGTCAGGCTTGGCAGGCAGAACTCATTTATAAACACAAGGGCAGACCCCCTCCGTTCAGGGGATGGGAGGGCAAGGGGGAATCCTCATTTAGGATCGAGGTTCTTTCCAACCAGAGGTGGGCTGTGAGGCTGATTTGGCACAGCTTCTACTCAACCCAGCCAGGAGCCTCCGGCGGCGCAGTGGGGTGAGTCAGGGGCCGCTCTCCTCTCCCCCGCCCCCAGGTCCCGGCAGGCAGGCCGCGGCTGAAGCCTGCTCGGACTATATAAGGCATGTAAGCTGACACTATGCGGAGAGCCAGCGGAGGGAGTACTCGGGGGCTCGGGACGGAGGGGGAGGGGAAGGGAAGGAGGCGGCTGGGGCGAGTCCTAGCCATTCCGGACCGGTCGAGGCTGCTGGGAGCCAAAGCGGGACCCCTGGGAACTGAAAGAAGGGCAGGAGTGGTGCGCTGCCAGAGATCGGTGGGGGCCAGGACCCCAAAGCGTGGACAGGGAGGGAAATCTGTGGGAGTGATGCCGCCCAAGCAGGACTGCTCCCATCTCGACATGACTCAGTTTCCCCTTCCTAGTCTCTCGCCTTGACCTCAAGCTTAGGCCAAGTCCCGGCCTCAGAAAGCGGCTGAGACGCCAATCCGCCCAACAACAGTCAGCTTCGTCTCAGGAAGGCGGGGGCGAGGGCTGAGGTGGGGGCTGAGGCAGGGGCCGCAGCTCGCGGGAGAAAGCACAGCGCTGGCCACACCCAATGCCCTCCGCGCCCTCAGCAGGCTCAGGCCCCCGGCTGGTCCAACCCAAGACGCCCCGCGCGGTCACCTGTACCTGTTCTGCCCCGCTGGGGCGCTGCTAAGCAGAAGTTCCAAATTGCAGCGTTGGGATCCGCCGCCGGCGTTCTGACCCCGCCTCCGTGAACGCCGTCCGCTTTGAATATGCGGGAGGGGGCGGAGCCCTAGTCCACGCCTTCGTCAGAGCCACGCCC
>PVKS010003895.1:59749-99016 GCA_004027875.1 Aplodontia rufa
CTGAGCCACCGCTCCAGCCCCCCATCCCTTTTTATATATTTTATTTTGAGACAGGATCTCGCTAAGTTGCTGAGGCTGACTTTGAACTTGCGATCCTCCTGTCTCAGCCTCCTGAGTCGCACAGATTACAGGCGTGTGCCACCGTGTCCGGCATGGAAGATGGCATTTTGAAACCAGACAGGCCTGGACTTAATCTCTCACCTTAGTTTTCTCCTCTGAAAAATGGGACAATAATACCCTTCTTTCAGGGTGCCGTAAGGGTGGATATGGTAGAGGTAACCTCCAAGGTTTCAAAATTTCTAAATACCAGAGACTTGAGAGGTGAGGCAGGTTGAGGTGGGGGAAATTGAGGGGACAGTAGGGTTTCAAGTTAGATTTGAAGGGCAGGGGGTGTAGTTCAGTAATAGAGTGCCTGGTTGATATATATGAAGCCTTGGGTTCAATCTCCAGCACCAACACCAACCAAACCCTAGGTTTGCAAAACACTCTCCTGAGGCCAGAAAAATCTTGCTGGAGCGAATAGAGCTGGAGGGAGCCCTTGGCTAGCCCTTACTTCCATCCCTTCTGCCAGGGAAAGCTGACAGCTAGCAACCCTGCAACCCCTACCCAGTCCCCAGCACTGTGTTGGTCCTTTTACACCCTACTCCAGAGCAGGCAGCACTCCACTGAGGGTGAAAATGGGGTGGGGAGACTCCAGTGGGGTTCCCCTCAGAATTCCCACTTCACCCCCAGCCTCAGCCCTGGTGGCTGTGGCAGATGTGGGAAAACAATACATACTCATGGGTATTTGGGTGAGGGATGAGGTATCTGTCTTCTTACCCAGTGGCCCCATTCCTCATCTGGAATATGGTAGATATGTTCTTACCTCTCCACCATCATCACATTCCCTGTCTTTTGCATCATTCCCCTACTGTCCAAACTCCTGTTACCATCTTTGAAGACATCATTTCTGGTTTGTCTGTCTTCCTGTCTTTGCTTCCTTTCCTCCTGTTCTTTCTTGCCCACTCCAGTCAGGCTCTTGTCCACACCATTCCTCTAAGAGCTCTCTTCTCAAGGTCCTGTATAACCTCCATCAAACCTTCAACTTTAGTGGCCTTCAACTTTCATCTTACCCTGCCTAGGAGCAGCATTGGTCCAGGCTGATCACTTCTGGAATCACCCTTTTCCCCTGGCTTTAAGGCTCCTCCTGGTTCATTAACCTCTCATTTTCCATCTTCCTTGGCACCCCCTCATCTGCCTCTTGTCTTGTCTATTTGATCTCTACACTCATTCCTTAAGGCCCCATGCTGTCCTGGGGCTTTCAAATAACACTTACATGCCAAAGTCTCCCAAGTTTTGTGGTCAGTCCTGACATCTCCCCAAGAATTTCAGACTCCAATATTTAATAGCCTGTTAAGAGTCTACTAAGGGGCTGGAGCGGTGGCTCAGCGGTTACGGTGCTTGCCTGGCATGCACAGGTACGCGAATTCAAACCCCAGCACCACGTACACAACAAAGTCTCAGAGCAACAAAAACCATGTGAAAAACTAAATAAAAATTGATTCTCTCTGTCTCTGTCTCTCTCACTGTCCCCTCTTTCTTAAAAAAAAAAAGAGTCTACTAAGATATATCAAACCATACGATCCAATTCACACTTGTGATTTTCCCTAACTCTTTCCTCACCTGGCAATGGCACCACTAGAAATCCAACTAGTTCATCAGAAATTGTTATTCTTCCTTTCTTGTCTCTGCAAATTCTACTTTCTAAATGTCTTCACATCTAATCACTGCTGCCACTGTTATTCCAGATCCTGTAATCTTGTGTTTGGACAATTGTAACAGTTTCCTAGCCAGTCTCCCTGGTTCCACTCTTCCCTTGTCCCCTCAAATTTTTCCCATGCAGCAGCCAAAATGATAGCTATCTATCTATCTATATATATATATATATTTTATGAAGTACTGGGAATTGAACTCAGGGCCTTATGCAAATGCTTTACTACTGAGATACATCCCTAAGCCCTTTTTATTTTATTGCTAAGTTTGTCCTTTTTATTTTATTGCTAAGTTTGTTGCTCAGTGGCCTCAAACTTTCAATCCTCAGCCTCCTGAGTAATAGGGAAGACATGCATGTGCTACTCTGCCCAGCTCAAAGTGATATTTTTAAAGCAGAAATCACACGTCAGCTTTTAGCATTCCAATGGGCTCACACTGCACTTAAAATAAAACTAAAATCCTTATACCTACACAACACTTAAAAAGCAGGTCAACCCTCTCACTACTTGCTCACTCCACTAGAGCCACTCTTGCTTCCTTGCTGTTCCTCCAATACGCCAAGCATATTCCTGCCTTGGGAACTATGCATTTACTGTTCCCTCTGCATAAATACTTTTCTCCAACTGGCTAAACAACAGTCCTTTTCACTTTGCTCTGCTCAGATATTATCTCCTTCAAAGGACCTTCTCTGATTACCCTAGAACAGTAACCCCCTGACACCTCATCTGTATCACTAGTCTCCTACCCTGATTTATTTTTTGCAAAGCATTTTCCCACCCTCTGACATGATATTGTTCTTTATCGTCCTTTATTCCCATTAGAATGCCAGTCCCATAAGAGCAGAGGCTTATCTCTCTTGTCCTCCAACATTTCCCTAGTGTCTGTCCATAGTGGATGTGAATGAACAGATGAAAGGAGGAAGAAAGGATTGCAAAAGTGAAACAGCAAATGATCAACAGAAGTGGAAGCCTGGGGGATCCTGGAAGGTCCAAAGAGGACCTTGGGGTCTCTTGCTTGGGCCAGTGCAAGGCTCAGGCCTGGAGGGAGCCCCTCCACCCCTCTCTCAGCATACGCCAGCAGTGATAGGAACAGGACCTGGGCTAGGACACAGTGCCCCCTGGTGGCCATGACTCCTGCAGCTCCAGGGCAAAGCCTCTAGAATCCTGGAGATTTCCAAGAACTTCCCCACAATCTGGTTGGAACTTCATGGAAATTACCATGGAACAAAGAGGCTTAGATTTGTAGTGAGGGAAAGTATGCCAGACTGGAGGCCCAGAGTCCTGAATCTCAGTTGTGGTCATGCCCCTGACTCTGAGTAACTTGTGTCCTGTGATCTGTTTTTTTTTTTTTTTTCTTTCAGACTGGGTCTCAATATGTTGTTTAGGGACTCAGCCTTAGGAGCTTCAGGGATTATAGGCATGCACTACCTCACTTGGTATTTTCCCCTCCTCCTCCTCCTGCACCTCCTCCTCCTCCATATTCTTCTTGTTCTTCTTCTTCTTCTTTTTTTTTAAGAGAGAAGGACTATGAGCTAGAGAGAGAGAGAGACAGAGAGAATCAATTTTTATTGAGTTTTTCACATAGCTTTCGTTGATCTGAAACTTAGTTGTGTACGTGGGTGCTGGCCTTTGAACCTGTGAACTTGCTCATCCCAGGCAAGTGCTATAAGAGCTGAGCTACCACTCCAGCCGTTTTTGTTTTTATTTTTTTGTTTTTGTTTTTTGGTGTGTGACACTGGGAATTGAACTCAGGGATGCTGTAGAGCTACTGTGCTATATCTGAGCCATTTTTTAAAAAATTTCTTTTGAGACAAGGTCTAAGTTGCCAAGGCTGACCTTGAACTTGGAATCCTTCTGAGTTGCTGGGATTACAGGCATGTACCACTATGCCCAACTGTCCTGGGATTTTCTAAGTGCCAAGTCCTGGACTGTGGAAAGGAGGGGTCCCTGGTGCTGCCACTTCATGGCCCCAGCTTGCTCCATGGCAGCCTGATCAGAAAGTGTTTTAATAAGTGATATTAGATTTGCCTTCATATGTTTTAAACATGCTCCTAGGCTTTGCCCTCTGCGGTTACATCCATTCTGGGTCAGCACTGCATGGAACCCTCCTTCCCCAAACTTCCCTTCACACATTCAATTTGGAAATGCCTTTTACATTTTGGCAGTGCTTGGAATAGAATCCAGGGCCTCATACATGGTAGGCAAGGGCTCTACCCCAGTCCTGGAGATGTCTTTTAAACATCCAGATATCTAGTGTGCAATTAGATTCTTAAATATGGAGCTCAGGGGAGAGGTTTGTATTGAAAATATACTTTTGGGAGTAATCTGCATTTAGGTGGCCTACGAAATATGGGTACATGATTGACTGACTTAGGGCAGTGGTTTTCAACTTGGGCTGCATACCACAATCACCCAGAAATTGAAAAACCAATCTGATAAAATGGGCCTAGGCATTTTTCAAAGGCTTCCAATTGATTCCCTGTGTAGCCAAACTTGAGCTGCACTGTATCTGAGGCCAGACCCCTGGGAGGGACTCTAACAGAGGACAGCAAAGAGTTTGGAGATGAGGCTGAAGCAGCGGCTCAGCTGTTGGAGCACTTGCCTGGCATGTGTGAGGACCGAGGTTCAAACCCCAACCCCACATATACAACTAAGTGTCAGAGAAACAAAGGCCAGATGAAAAAATAAATAAAATTGATTCTATCTTTTTTTTTTTAAGAAAGGACAGTGAGAGAGAGAGAGAGAGAGAGAGAGGAGAGACAGAGAATCAATATTTTTTTTTTAAAGAGAGAGAGACAGAGAATTAGTTTTTCACATGGCTTTCGTTGCTCTGACACTCAGTTGTGTATGTGCGTGTTGCAGTTTGAACCCGTGTACCTGCACATGCCAGGCAAGTGCTGTAACTATTGAGCCACTGCTCCAGCCCCTGATTCTATCTTAAAAAAAGAAAAGAAAAGAAAATGGGGGTGTAGTTCAGTGGTGGAGCTCTTGCCTACCATGGTGCAAGGACATGGTTTAATCCCAGCCCTGAGAAAAAGGTGGTGATGGGGAGGCTGAGACTGGGAAGAAAAAACCATGAGATAAGAGGAAAACTGAGTGAAGAGTGAAGAGAGGTGTGTCAAGAAAGGGTGTCAGATGAAGGTCTGATATCTCCAGGCCTTGCTGCCCCAGCAAGCAGCACACAATTTTCTTTTATGAAAAATAGGCAGCATAGGGCTGGAGTGGTGGCTCAGCAGTTGGAGCTCTTGCCTAGCATGCGTGAGGACACAGATTCAAACTCCAAGACCACACACACAACTAAGTGTTGGAGAAACAAAGGTCAGATGAAAAAACAAAGAAAAATTTAAAAATTGACTCTCTCTTCCTCTCTTTTTAATTTTTTTAGTTTTTTTTAGAAGGAGAGAGAGAAAGAATCAATTTCATTTAGCTTTTCATGTGGCTTTTGTTGCTCTGACACTTCATTGTGTATAGTGATGGGGTTTGAACCCATGTCCTCTCGCATGCCAGGCAAGTGCTGAGCCACCACTCCAGCCTCTCCTCTCTCTCTCTCTTAATAAAATAGGCAGTGTGGGGCTGGAGCAGTGGCTCAGTGGTTTTGGTGCTTGCCTGGCAAGCATGATGACCCGGGTTCAAACCCCAGCACCACATACACAATTGAGTGTTGGAGCAACTAAGGCCATGTGAAAAACTAAATAAAGTTGTTTCTCTCTTTCTCTGTCTCTCTCACTGTCCCTCTCTCTTTAAAAAATTTTTTTAAAAAAATAAATAAAATAAAATAGGCAGCGTGATATACCTGTCACTGAGGACTATTGTGAAAATTCAGTGAGATGAGGCAGTGTGTGGCTTATAGCAGACTCTCAGTCAGAGGGAGCTATTCCTTTTTTTTTTTTTTTTTAAAGAGAGGGACAGTGTGTGTGTGTGAGAGAGAATCAATTTTATTTAATTTTTCATGTGGCTTTTGTTGCTCCAACTCTTTGTTGTGTACGTGGTCCTGAGATTCAAACCTGCATCCTTGCTCATGCCAGGCAAGTGCCCATGCCACGCAAGCTGAGCCACTGCTCCAGGCCAGTGGGAACTATTCCTAATGGTGCTGTCATCAAGGGGCATCCTGGGTCACATATGTGAGTGGGTCTTAAGAAAGGTTAGAAAGGTTAAGCATAGGGCTGGGGTTGTAGCTCAGTGGCAGAGAGCCTGCCTAGCAGGTTTGAGGCACTGTGTTTTATGCTTAGTACCTCACAAAAACAAATAAATAAAATGAAGATATTCTGTTCATCTATGAGTAGAATTTTTTTAAAGTGTTAAGCATAGAATAAGCCAGCAGAGATGATGGGTTAACTCTGATCTGAGGGAGGAAGTTGTGCCCTGCTCTGTTCTGTGTCACCTCTCTGATCTACAGCAAGGTGGACAAACTTTCTTTAAAGGCCAGATAGTATATAGCTTCGGTTTCATGGGCCATGCAGTCTTTATCAGCTCTGCCTTCTAACTCCATAGCATCTGTGGCTAATATGTAAACACATGGTTGTGGCCGTATGCCAGGAAGTTTTATTTACAAAACCAGACAGGATTTGGCCTGTGGGCCATAGCTGGGAGAACGGAGTATGGCAAGTAGTACCTAAATGTGGCTATTTTTATTTAAATTAATTAAAATGAAAAACAGAAGAAGGGTGATTAACTGCTGAGAAGCTGAGGGAGTCCATGGAGCAAGATGGTTGGTAACTATGATAGGAACCATGTAATGTGAAGTGGTGGGGAGAAAGGGAGATTGGAGTTAGTTAAGGGGAGAATGGGAGGTGAGAAAGTGGAAATGAGAGTAATCAACAACTCTCTTGAGGAGTTTCACTGTGAAGAGGAACAAACAGGGAGGTGGCTGAAGGGGAATATGAGGTCAAAGGAAGGTTTCTTTTAAGTTGTGAAATGATAGACAATGTTTGTGTGTGGCTGTAGATGATGATGATGATGATGATGATGGCGGCAACGATGATATAATGAATGAATCCAGAAGAGAAAGGGGAGCTGGGAGTGTAGCTCAGTGGTAGAGCCCCTGCCTAATGTGTGAGGCCCTGGGCTCAATCTCTAATTTTTTTTTTTTTAAAGACAGGAAGAGGGAGAGAGAGAAAGAGAGAATGAATTTTTATTTAGTTTTTCATCTGGTTTTTGTTGCTCCAACACTTAGTTGTGCATGTGGTGCTGGGGTTCAAATCTGGGCCCTCATGCATGTCAGGCAAGCACAATACCGCTGAGCTCCTTTTAATGGAAAAGAAAGGTGACATCTTGTTGATCTTGCTGTATCAAGCTTTGAAGAGGTGAGAAGAGCTGAGATGAAAGCACATGGAGGGAATAGAAACTTCTTCCACTGTAGGAGCAGAAGATGGATGCAGACATGAACGGGAGCCTTTGCCAGTGCAGTGGTCCAAGACTGAAGGTGGTGGAAAGTTAACTTCTAGTGATGGCTTTTGCCCTCTTCATCTGTGAGGTGGGCATGGACAGGAATGGAGAGGAGAAAGTTTGAAGGTCTCCGGGACGAGATCCTGTGCACACAGGATCTGCAGGCAGCCTGGAGAGACTATAATAATATTGTTAGAGAAGGCAGCCAGCCTGCTTATGTGAATTTCTCCAACTGTGGACAGTTGCCAGAGAACAGGCACAGAGATAAGTTGGGTTCCCTTGAGGCTGGGGGCTTTGCCAGTTTGGATAAGATGGAAGACAGTGAGAAGTGACTCTGTGGACGGAGTACAGAAATGAAGTGGCACAAAGATAGAATATGGAGAGGGGCAGACCTTGAGAAAAGGAGCAACTGTGGGTAATTACGGCTGGACAGGGAGTCATGGCTATGCTAGAGGAAGTAAGCTGGAAGGAGAGGAGTGAACAGAAGAGGATGCTTGGAAATAAGATTGGTGTGTTACTGTTTGAAGATTAGGTTCTAGATGTGCCAAGAGCAGCTGACATAGAATTGAGGTGAAGGGATAGAGTCCAGATCCTTGGGAGGCATGACCACATTGTGTGCATTGAAGGCACCAAGGCTGTCAAAAAGAGTTGCAGGAGAGGAGGGGAAAGCAGGTACTGAAGACTTTAAGAAACTTGCTCATCTCCCTCTGGAGTGTTGGCTCCTTGAAAACAGGACTGAGGCTGTGAACATGGCCTTGTCTCACAGTGCCTAGTATGGAGTAGGCACCAGTAAAATTCTAATGATGTATAGGCCTAATATGTAATTTGATTCGGACCCAGGGCCTCACACATGCTAGTCAAGGGTTCCATCACTAAGCCATACACCTAGCCCCATGTAGTTTGATGTTCATCTTTTATAGTTGAGGAAACTGAGGCTGAGGTTCCCTAGAAGTGTCTGCATGTTATTTGTTTCTGCAGGGAACAAGTGTTTTGAGTGTGCACATCATTGAAATCCCTTCTACCTGCCCCTTCCTACCCTCCAGCCCCCACTCCCTTCTTCCCAGCTTGGGCATCTTGGTCTCCAGTTTCTCTCTCTCAAATTTAGCCTCCACATTGAGTCTGACCATGTTCTTCCCATGAGGATGAGACCCAGCTCACCACAGGGCACCCAGAGCACCTCTGGATCCATCCTCAGCTTGGAAAGCCCAGGCTCACTGCTCATCTGGTGGGCCCCTGCCTTCCCTGCCAACTCAAGGCAGAGGGCATCTCTCCCATCAGCAAGCTTCCTGTCTCCTTCCTCCTGACTGTTCATGTCATTTCTACTGCAGACATAGATCACAAACTATTGGCATAATATCCATCTGCTTAAGTGGATTTGAACCCACTGGTGGCTGAAGTCAGGCCTAGGTCATCTGTGTAACCTGGAGCCCACCACAGGGCATTGGTGTTTACTGCAACAAACGTGAGGATCTGTGTATCCACAGGGACCCACAGGTGCCTCTGCCAGGAGCTGAAGTGAGGTATGGACTGTAGGCCAGAAGCAAAACTGAGAGGAGCAGGCACTTTATTATTGGTAAATTTGTACACTGTACACTGGGCGGGCAGACAGGGCAGGGCGTGGGTCCTCCCCAGCTGCTTGCCTTGTTCCTGCAGGCCAAAGCAGACAGGGAGTATGTTCACAGACGCCCACCTTCCTGTCCCAGGAGCATCTCTGTCCTGCCGCCACTACTCAGGTCTTCAGGGTCGGTCACAGGGAGTAGGACCCTTCTTGCGCTCTCGACTCAGCAGTGTCACCAGCTTGGCCTTGAAGCCTGCCTGACCACCAGAGCGGCTGGGGCTACCTGCCTCATCAAGCTCCAGCTCTAGCAGTCGGCGGTACTGAGCCTCCAGGCTGCTGTCATGGGTGGGGCCAGACCAGCTCAGGTCTTCTCTATTACGGTAGATGGGGCTGGCTACGGGGCTGAGGCCACCAGGAAGGCCCTCTTGGAGCTCGAGGCCCCCATTGGGCAACCCAGGACTGGCCTCCAACATGCACAGGTTCTCATAGAGGTGCTCGATGGTGGCTGGGGGTCCACTGGTACGCTTGCACACAGAGGCGTAGAGCTCAGACGGGGGCTCTTCTGGCATGGGGCCCAAGAGCAATGGCAGGCTCTGGGGCCCGGGATCAGCTACAGGTACCCTTCTGGAAGTGGGCAGCTCAGTCCCTGGTGATACCTCCAGAAGCTCTTGAGGGGGTTCCAGGGAGGGCAAGGAGGTGGCACGAGGCAGGGGGCAGGGTCGAGGAAGAGCCCGTTCTGGCAGCCGCTCCCGTTGGTGGGCGATGGCAGCAGCCACAGCCCCACACATGTCTGGGGCACGTGGGCTGCTAAAGGCAAAGAGGCCCTCACCTGAGTCACAGCGGCGGCCAGCCTCAAAGGAGAACACACCCTAGAGATAGGGAGATGGGCAGCAGTCAGCCCACTGGCCACCTACTGCCCTTTCCTGCTGGAGTAGGGCAGCCATCCAGCTTCTCACCTTGTCAGAGCCAAACTTGCGCAGGAAATGGTAGGGCCAGCTGTAGAGGACCTGTGGGCTGGAAGTCTCCCTCAGCTGGATGGTGTCTTGGCCCAGCACCAGGAGGTAGGACCCCTTTAGCTGGCAGCGAGCAGCAGCCTCGGTCCTCTGCACTACCACTGGGAACTCAATCACTGCAAGTGGGTAGCAAGGGCAGCCCTGTCAGTCCCCAAAAGATCTGTCCTGGGAGTCAGGGGGCTAAGGGTACCCCAAGTCCTCCCATGACTCACCTTCCTGCCAGGAAGAGTAGATGGAGTTTTCCTCCATAGGGATAAGGCCCCTCTTAGGAGACTCAGCCTCTCCTGATCCTGAGGAACACTGCCCTGTACCCTGGGGAAAGGGCTCAATTCAGAGGTTAGAGTCCACCCTGCTTCTCTTCCCCACCCCAGGACTCCATTGCAAGCAAGACATCTGGGGCCCTGCTTGGTAGTCCCAGTTCTGCCCCTGATATGCTGCTTGACTCCAGGTATCCCTCTGAAACTGTTTCCCCACTTGCATGATGGGGCAGCAATCCCTGTTGTGCTCCCTCTTGGGGGTGCTGGACTGTGGAAGGGGGTGCTCTGCTTACAGGTGTCTGACAGCTGAAGATCACTGGACAACCAAAAAGGTGTCCCTCATCGCCCCAAGGTTGGAGTGGACTGGGTTGGCGTGTGTGCATCTCTAATAGCTCGGGGCGGTGAAGGGTGAAGGGCCTTAGTGACAGCACACACCAGCAAACCAGCTGGTGAGGAAAGCCCAGGTTATTTTCTCCATCTCATAACACCCAGGCAGCTGTGCAAGTCACCCTTGATATTCCTATCCCTCATCCACATCCAGGCCTTTAGCAGATCCTTATGTTTGTTTTGACTCTTGGCACCTTCACTGTGACCACTTTGGTCCAGGGGGGGATGGCTAGAGTCAAATGACAGCTTCCTCACTTGTCTCCTAATCCTGTTCCTTTAAAAAAAATGTAAAAATGTGACAAGATACACAGATCACAAAACTTTCCATTTTAGTTAAAGAACGCAATTCAGTGGGTTTTTAAAATCATAAGATTGTGCACCCATCACCATTACCTAACTCCAGAACTTTTTCATCACCCCAAATGGAAACCCTGTACCTATTAGCAGTCACTTCCCATTTCTTCCTCCCATAACCCCTGGCAACCACTAATCTACCTTCTGTCCCTATGAGTTTGCCTATTTAGACATCTCATATAAATGGAATCATACAATATGTGGCCTTTTGTGTCTGGCTTCTTTAACATAATATGTTCAAGGCTCATTCCTATTGGCATGTTGTCAGTGCTTCATTTCTTTTCATGGCTAGATAACGTTCCATTGTATGGATAGACCATGTTTTGTTTGTTTATTCATTCTTCAATGGATGGCCATTTGGGTTGTTTCTACCTTTTGGCAACTGTGACTAGTGCTGCTGAGAACATTCATGTACAAGTTTTGTTTGAACACCTATTTCGATTCTCTTAGGCATATATACCAAGCAGTTGAGTTGCTGTGTCATATGATAACTCTATGACTAACTTTTTTTTTTTTTTGAAGAACCACTAGACATTTTGTTCTGGTCAATCAAAACAAAGATTTGGCCTTTACAAACATTAGCATTTGGTTTAAACCCTCCAAAGGCTTCTCTGACTCAGAAACGAATCCCAAATCCCACATTTGGCCCAAGTTGCTTCAGCTGGCTCCCATTGAGCTCTCCAAACTTTCCACTTCCTGCACACCTCCCTCTTCTTTATCCTTTGGCCACACTGGCCTTTTCTCTAACCCTTGAACACGCCACAGTTTTTCCTGCCCCAGGGCCTTTGCCCATGCTATCCCCTTGTTCACAATACTTCTCAAATGTTGCTATCTTTGCCGGGCCTTTCCTCAGGGCTTTGCCTGGTAGGTTCTTGTCGTTGAGGAATTAGATCAATTGTCCTTTTGGAGAGGCCTTCCTTCACCCTTCTGCCTAAAGTTTCCCCATTTACTCCAGTTCCATCCCAGTGTCTCTACAGTATGTGTGGATATCTGAGATTTGTTCTAAGAGTTTCTGGGCTGTTGCCCAGCCTTGCAGGTGCTTTGCAATGGTTACTGACAGGTTGTGTCTGAGCAAGGAGATGAACAAGCATAGGGTGATGTGGTTCCCCCCAAAACAGGCTTTGGCCTGCCCTGCCCACTTGTCCGCCCCTATACTCACCGGGAAGGCCAGCTGGCAGATGGGACTCATCCATGACTGGCGGTGCTGCGCGGCCAGTAGATGGCTTCGCTCAGTGGTTGTAAGCAGGAAGGCACCAGTGTCCCTGGGACAACTCTCACCATCCGCCGGCAGCACAGACACACAGTCAGCCAGGCGGATGATCCGCCGCTCCCCCCGCCGGCCAGGCCCTGCAGATCTGTCACCTGCTGGTCCTGGGCCACCATCCCTGATGTCCCAGCTCTCTAGCCGAGCGACGCCTGATGGACTTCCTGCATACAGTAGAGCCCATACCTTCCTCCAGGACTTCTGTGGGAGAGGAGTGTTGGGGAGGAGACCCTTGGGTGGCCGATTCTCCTTGCCACTCAGCTTATCACGAGCTGCTCAGCAACTGTTCTTGTCCACCCAGACTGGCCTCTGCTTCCCACAGGTCCTCTGGGTGCCAGGGAAGGAGGCCTTGTTAGGACTGGGCCAAGCAGGGGAAGTATCTGTGTTTGGGATAAATCAGCCCTTGGTTCGAATTCCACCCTGCCCTTTCCTGTGACCTCTTCTCTCAAGGGGCCATGAGAACTTAAGTTGGTTTTCTACTAGATTATGTCTATAAAGTATCTAGTGAGTGGGGCAGACTCCCGGACACTATTATTTTGGTTCCTTCCTCCTCCCCCACTATCACCAAAAAAAAAGGACATTTGGTGGGGCTAGGAGGCCCGAGCCTTACACTGGCTAGAAAGGAAATATGCAAATAGCTTCTAATAAAGGAAACAGACCGTTTATCTGCCTGGGCAGCCGCTGTACCTGAACTGTAGCATACAGGGCCTGCTGCACCAGGAGAGGTGCTCCCCACCTCCTCTTTTCCCGTGACAAAGCTAGGGCCCAGCCCTTAACTGCAGGGCGTGGCTCTACCTCCATATGGGGGCTCCTTCAGCTCATCCCCTGGCCTTCTCTATGGCTGTCAATGCACAATTACATGGGTCAGAAGGCTTCTTCGCTCTGCCTTGCTTGGAGGTTTTGATTCTTAGACCCTTCCCTGATCTTGGTGACCCTATCTCTAAATGAGACAGAGTTTTACAAAGGCCCATTCGGCCCCAACCCTCTTAGGCAGAAAATGGGGCTCTATTTTCCCAAATTCCTGGGTTCCAGCCAGGCACCATAGTACATATTTGTAATCCCAGTGATTCAGGAAGCTGAAGCAGGAGGTCGGCAAGTCTGAGACCAGCCCTAGCAACTGAGCGAGACCCTGTCCCAAAATAAAAATAAAAAGGGCCAGGGGCATAGCTCAGTGGCAGAGTGCCCCTGGGTTTAATTCCTAGTGCTGCAAGAAAAAAATTTGTGAGTTCTATCCCCCACCCTAACTCCCTTCCCAGTTCTCCCAGGTCCAGGTGGGCGGTCCAGGGCTGGGGCAGAGAGGCCCCTTTCTCTGCCTACCGCTAGTCTTGGGCAGCTGCCTGGCAGCCAGGGGTGCCCACCTTGCCAAACTTGATGTGCTGCTGGTAGAGAATGCCATCCTTGACAGGAATCTCCACAGGCTCCATGGCCACAGCTGGCCCAGAGGCCTTCTGTTCCGAAGACCTGAGGAGACTGGTGAGAGGCTGGAGGGGAACTCTTCTCACTTCCCCTTCTGGCCACTTCCCCCTCCCTCCGTCCAGAGAAGCAGCTGCAGGCGAGGGGGAGGGGAGTCATTCTTAGTTAAGGGATTGAGGGGCAGCACACTTTTCTTATTAGGCATTCTGGCTAGCTCAAGGTGTTTACATCTGCCTGGCAGGAGACTCAGGCCACCTGAGGGGCAAAGGACCCCAGTGCCAGCACCTGGGTCAGCTGGGTATGAGCATCTGACTACAGCCCGGCTATCCTGAGTCATGAGCTCCCATGTCCCCCTCCCCCCCATCCGGGGGAGCTGTGCAGCTTGGGGCCCAGTGCTGCACAGTCTGCTCCTCCCCTGGGACCCTCCTCTCACCAGTCTGGTAAACTCCCAGCTTGCCCACCAAGTCCTGGTTTGTACCATTAGATCTGCTTGAGACTGTCTTACCTGGTCCTGTCTGATATATTTCTAATTTTCATTTACTCCTCTCCATCTTCGTAGCCTCTGCTCCACATGGGCCCACCTGGCTCCCTCCACCAAACCCAAAACAACTTTGCTTTTCCTCTTCCTTGGCTCAGCACTCAGGGGGCTGTGTGTTTTGGCCTCTACTTCCCCTAAGCCTCATTTCCCCCACAGAATCCTCTAAGATATCCTTCCCCACTGCTCTGCTTGGGGCAGTAGGCTGTTTCTCTTGGAGGTCTTCCCTGATCACTCTAGACTTGAGTCCAGGGGCCTGCACAGCAGCAATACCCTCCCATCAGGCAGCCAGCCTACATGGGATCCACAACTCTAACCTGCCCCAACCATGTGAGTGTGGGTGGTAGGCCCTCAGTGGGCTCCCCAGGGAGGTCACATGCTCTTTTAAAGCTTCACTTCCTGTCAAGTGCCTGGTCTTTTATCTTTGCTTTGCCTTGCTGGAGGCCAGTATTGGGGTTGTATGTGCATCTGAATTCTGGGAACAGTACTATGTCATTCATTCAATGCCTCCTCCAGAAAAAATGCTGCCACCAGGCGGAAGAATGCTTTTTGGGGGTCACATTCAGCCAGGAAATATCTTCTAAGGCCTTCTGGCCCCTGGCTCTGTGCCCACTATGGTCCAGGTAGCCCTGAGCTTCAGGAGCCTCAGACAACATGTCCTCTGCACTCTCATCACCATTTCAACAATGATGAAATCAAGGCTCAAAGAAAAAAAAAAAACACACAAAACCCAAACTTAAGTAACTTGCCTGAGGCCACACACCAAACGACAAACAGGGTTAAGCAACCACTGTCCTGCTGGGATAAGCATGTGGCCTTGCTCACGAAGTTCCTGGCACAGAGGAACTGTGCAATACACAACCACTGCTGTGCTGTTCCTCTGCCCACCTCTTGCCAAATATTAAAATCCTGGTTGATCTGCTGGTAGTCCTATGATGGCGACTGATCTTAACTTGCATATGAATCTCTGCTTACCTGTGGGCTTTCCAGGCAGACTCTGCCTGGCTTGTCTGGGTCCTTGCAGCCCCGCAAAGAGATGGGCACAAAGGGTGCTTGTGGCCTGATTGGCAGTCCTGTATCTCCTGCCTCCTCAGGGAATGGAGCTGATTGTTTCTGACAGGGAACCTGCACAGGCAGGCAGGGGCTGAAACAGGAAGAAGCCTCCCAAAGGGGTTCCAGAAGCCCCCAGAGCATCATATAATTCATAGAAAGAGAGACTGGGAGTCAAGACTGCCAGCCACAGACCCAACTGCTTTGCCTTGGCCTCTCAATGAGTCATAATTCCCCATGTACTCAGACTGGCATCTCTGTCCAGTCAACAACAGGCTGGGTTCCGAGCAGGGTGTGGGAGATGCTGACGCCTTGCCTCAGAGGGCTGCTGGAGGCTGGAGGGCAAGGCCTATCCAGGTATTGGAGGGGTGACGGTAGAGACACAGAGGCAGGGCTGGGGCTGAGAGAGAGGTGCTTGTGCTTTAATGGCAGCTAGAGGGAAAGAGAACAAAAATAGTAATTCTGGGGTGGGTGGTGTACAAGGAACAGCCCAGGCCAGCTGGGCCAAGGATGCTGGCTTCTTGTCCACGGGGCTGGTGTGTGTGCACTTAGCATGGCCAGAGTCCTGGAACTGAGGCCTCTTGGAGAGAAGGAGGGAAGACAGATGGCTCAGAAGTCCATGGAGCTGTGGGCCAGATAGTCCTTGCGGCCGATGTTGCTGACCTGCTTGGTCTGCATGGCTTCAAGTTTGGGACAGTCGGTGATCCGATGGCCCAGGCCCCCACAGAAGGCACAGCCACGCTCTCCTGGAGGGATGGGGGCAGGGTCAGTGAAGTCACAGGTACTGAGTCCAGGCCCTAGACCTTATTCTCACACCCAATTAGGTCCCCCTAGTCCACCAATACCTAGCATGAATTTGTTTTGTGGCATTTTTGCCCCCAACCCCAGGGAACTTGCACCTGCTCAGCATTTACCTCCAATGTCCAGCATGGACTCATCCCCACAGTGCAGTACTTGTAGCACAGGTGGCACCTTCTGCTTGGCCTCTAGCAGCAGGGCCTTAAGATCCATTAGCACTGACTCATCTAGGGGGAAAAAGGAAACATCAGGTCCTTCGCTGGGTCCTACAGTCAGAACCTGGATAGCCGTAGGTGGGGGACCTGGGAGATAGTTGAGTTGGCCCTAGTGACAGACTCACCACAGGCCTTGTTAATGAAGGTGGTGGCAATGCCCGTGTTTCCTGAGCGCCCGGTGCGGCCGATTCGGTGCACTGAAAAGAGGACAGAGATTCCAGTCCACTGCCCAGAGGCTGGGGACCTGGCCTGGCCCTTCTGTCTGGCCTACATCCTTGGTTCCTCAAGTTCCCTACCATAGTTCTCAATTTCCTCAGGCATGTCGTAGTTGATGACGTGCTGGATAGCAGGGAAGTCTAGGCCTTTGGAGGCCACATCTGTGGCCACCAGGACATCCTTCTTGCCCTCCCGGAACGCCTCAATGGCTTTGGTCCGTTCCTCCTGGTCTAGGGAGGGTCAGGTAAGAGCTGTCAGAGCTATGGCAGGAGTTTTGGGAGTAGGAGCAGGCTGGCCAGGCAGGGAAAGGGATTAGGTGAGGGGCTGCTATGGAAGCAGGGTTCATGTGAATACATGCACTGCCCTGACCTTTGCCCCCATGGATGGCAACAGCCTCGACCCCCTTGAGCAGCAGATACTCATGGATGGCATCCACGTCTGCCTTCTTCTCTGCAAAGATGAGTACCTATCCAGGAAGACCAATTCTAGTCATTGGGCATTCCCCTGACCTTACCCCAGCATGCTGTCCCTACTACCCTCTTCCTTGTCCTGGGACTCTGGCACTAGCCTGGACTGGCTGCACTCACAGGTGGGGGAGTCTTCTGCAGGCACTCAAGCAGGTACACCATCTTGGCCTCCTCCTTCACGTATTCCACCTCCTGCCACATGGGGGCCAAGTCAGGTTTACCAGCCATGGACCTCTAATAGAAGCTGGGCCCCTAATCTGGGCCAGGTACCTCTTGCCACCAAGGGCTGGTAGCTCTGACCAAAGGGCAAGAAGTTCCAGTTAAACAAGAGGTGAACCCCTAGTTCCAATCAGTTTTATGAGATCCAGCCCTCACAGGTGAGAGACTGCCCATCAGAATGCCTTCTCACCTGAATGACATCCAGGCTGGCGGCCCCAGCACGCCCCACATTGATGGTAACAGGCTTTACGAGGGCACTCTTGGCAAAATTCTGAATCTTCTTTGGCATGGTAGCACTGAAGAGTAGAGTCTGCCGCTGGCCCTAAGGAATGGTGGGGGCTGGGACTGAGGGCATGCAGGGCTGGGTGGGGATGGACCAAAGGCATATAGAGGATAGGTTCTAGGGACACTGAGCAGCTGGGGTGGGGCAGTGCAGGGGCTCAGGACCTCCCATAATTGAGTGTGGTTTGCATGGGAAGGGTGGCCATACAGCAGTACTGGCAGGGGGCAGGGGACAGGCACCTTGAAGTAGGAAAAGATGGTGCGGATGTCACCCTCAAAGCCCATGTCAATCATGCGATCAGCCTCATCCAGAGCCAGGTACCGACAGATGTCTAGGCTGACCATCTTCTTCTGTAGCAAATCCATGAGGCGCCCAGGGGTGGCCACCATCATGTGTACACCACTGAGGACCAAGGAAAGACTCTGAGGTTGGGACCACCTTATCATCACCTAACAAGAGGCTACATCCTGCCTCTGTCCTGCCCTATGATCTCTTTTCTGTCTCTCCTCCCCTGTCCTCTCCTTGTTACTCCCCATATCCTGCCCTAAGTAAGAACAGCACATAAGAAGGGCCTGCTGCCTTTTGGCCAGCACTTGGCGCGATACACCTTCCTGCTTCTCCTGGGTCACTCCTAAAGCCCCAGGAGAGCTGTACTGAACACCTGCAGAGGTTTCACTCCAGGCTCCTGCAGCTTCTTTGGAGGCCTTGCTTGGCTCACTTTCCCAGTATTGACTTTGTTTCTGTGCCTGCATCTTTCCTGAGACTAGGAACACCTCAGAAATAGGGATGGGTGTTGTCCATCAGTGACCCCAAGGCTTGGTCCAGGGCATCTGACAATGTCTATTGGGGACTATACAGAATGGAAAGGACATGGTGCCACTGGGATTCAGCCCTGTTCCAGTTACTCAGCCTCCTTGGTTGACCACTGAACAATGCTGACTTTTCTAGACACTTCAGACCCCCACCTCAGTGTTTTCTGCCTGAACTGTCCCTCTTCAAAATTCTAACATCACCATTCCTGCAAAGCTTTCTCTAACTTCTTACCACCAAGATGCCTAAGCAGGGTAAAGGCCATTCCATCTACTGTGTTACCACAATACCTGGCCACATCTGTCTCACCCAACCCACCTCCCCATCTGATTCTGAGGTCCTTGAAAGCTGGACCTATAGGAGGCCTCTGTCAGGGTCTATGAAATAGCTAAAATAATAAACTTCTCTGGGGGTTTTGGGAAGACTCATGGGGCAGGGGTGCCTATACATACTGTCGGATAGTTTCCATCTGCTCTTTGACAGACATGCCCCCAATACAGAGAGCACAGCGCAGGAGGGGTGAGCTGTCCTCCTGCAGCAGGCGGCAGTAATATTCCAGGATGCCATGGGTCTGCCGGGCCAGTTCCCGCTGTAGGCACAGGACAAGGCTGGTACAAGAAGGTGGTCCCAGTCTCTACCCTGCCCTACAGGTTGGCCTATCTTACCGAGGGGCAGATGATGAGTCCATAGGGTCCCTCACGCTTGGAGAAAGGCAACCGCTTCTCTTGTTCCAAGCAGAACATGATGACAGGTAACGTGAATACCAATGTCTTGCCTGACCCCGTGAAGGCAATGCCAATCATGTCTCGGCCAGACAGTCTGTCAGGAAAAAAGAGCAACTACTTCTCTAGCTATCTGGCCATTGCTCCTCCTGTCACCACTCTCTTTAGGGACCCCAAGTTCATAGTCTATACTCACATGGTAGGGATGCCTTGGATCTGAATAGGTGTTGGGTGGAGGATGCCTTTTTTCTTTAGGCCTCGTAGGATGGCTGTGGGAAACAGCAATTATTTTGTTAGAGTCGTAGAGCCTATAAATTAGCACTTCCCCACAAGTTGCAAATGATGAAACAGGCTCAGGGATAGAAAGGAGGGGAAGAAACGAGACTTGTCCAATGCCCATGGTCTTGCTGGAGCCAGGATTCATACCCATAGTATCTAAGCCTAACATCACTCTTTCAGTGAAACTCTGTAACAGCAGATGACCATGAACATGCACAGTTGGGGCAAATGAAAAATATGCCTAAAGATCCTTTCTCAAATCTTTCCATACCCATTGGCTAGATTCAACGCCAATGCTACTGAGCTTAGTGGATGCTAAGACAAAACCTCACAAAGGCTTGATCGTAAAAGTGTAGGGTTTCTCCCTATTCCCAGATACCTGCAGGAAACTTCATTTCCTTGAAGCTCTTGATGGGTGGTGGGATACCATCTCCTTCCACCAGGATGTGGTACTTCTTCCGAACACGCTCATGTCGCTCTTCAGACATGCTCAGGACATAACGAGGTGGTGTCCAACTGTGGGTGGGTGGTAGGGTTCAATAGAGGCCCTGGAACAGCTGATTTTGGGGTGTCACCGCCAGTGTCAGCCACATACCATCCTAAGTAAGGGTGACTGAACAAACTGGAATGACATACCTGGTTTTGATTGGGTCATCATACGTGATGCCCTTGGCCATCTCCTTCACTGACATCAAGGCTGAGAAGATAGACATAGCTCAGGTCTGGCTCCTGCTTCCCAGAGGCCAGATCCTTTGAGATATTAAATGCCTGAGGGGATGTGGGGCGAAGGCTCAGTTCACCTTGTCCTGGCTACAAGCATACCTCGCCCTTCAGCCACACTCTCCAGAATCTTCTCTTCTTCCTTTAGCTGCTTCTCCTTGGCAGATTCTTTGCGGGCTAAGAAAAGAACCCAAAGATGTCAGAGAGACACCAACATAGTATACTAGGCTTGTTTCTACCCTCCCATTCAGGCAGTGTGCTCAACCCACCTTCAGCCTTCTCTTTCAGGTGCTGGTGCTGATCCAGGAGGCTGACATTGGACTGAGGGCCCAGTGGGATGTCATCCTCATCTCCTCGGGGCTCACTGCCGCTGTCCTGCTGCTCCTCCTCCGCAGCTCCCTTGCGTCTTCGCTGTAGCAGCTTCTGGAGCTGAGGTTCCACCAGTGTCCCTCAGAGTCAAGTCCAAGATGGTGTGTGTGTGTGTGTGTGTCCCTCAAAGTGTGTGTGTGTGTGTGTGTGTACGCGCACACTAATATTGGTCAGGGGGCGGGGGTGGTGGTTCTGTGCCTGAAGGCATAGAGCTGACCTACTTCTCAGATTAGTTTGCCAGTCCCTCGTTTACCTCGAGGCTAAGCTCCCGTGTACTGACACTCACTCCTAGGACCGCCCCGACTCCATCTGAAGGCCAAGTCTACCTCCTTTCCCGAGGAAACCCAGTGCTCATGCCCCCATTCCTCCTCGGACCCTGATCCCTCACCAGTAGTTGACGGCGCTGTCGCAACGGCACATAGGGAACGTAGTCCTCATCATCCTCATCTTCATCCTCAGAGCGGCTTCCTCCCGCGGTCCCGTCGTCGGTGCGGACGCGCTACAAATACACACGACTCAAACCCGAACCCCCGCACAGCCCCCACCTTCACTCCCGCTCCCCACCCGCGCGGGCCCCAGCCTCGTTCCCACCTTCCGCTCGGGTTCCGACTCCTCCATCCTTTGTCGCACGCATGCGCACCACGGCGAAACCACGCCTCATCTTTGAGCGCGATCCAATCCGGTGTGAAGAAACGAACGTTAGCGCCTAGCAACGACCTTGGAGAGCCGGATCGCGCAGAGGGACAAACTTCCCATAGCGGTCGGTTGCTTGTAGTTGGCTACGCAACTGTTGCCAGGGCCTTGGGCAAATGTGTCACTGGAGGACTTGGAGCATGCGCAAAGGTTCGAAAGGGTCCAGAAAAGACTCCGAAAGGAGACTAAAGATCCGGAGCGGTGGGGAAGGGCTGCTTGCTAGGTGCCCAGCCACACCCTGAGCCTGACGCAATCAGTACGTCCCCGCCAACGGGCATCACGCCCTCTAGTGACAGGGAACTCCCGGATCTGGAAAGCTGGAATTCTACCAGTGCCTCCGCAGGAGCAGGGTGGGGCTTGCGAAAATAAATGACCCTGCACAAGGACCCCCGCTCTGACTGGTGACCTCATCTATGAGAATCAACACCTTGAGTGGTGTGGGATAAATAAAATATTGATGAGTTTTTTTTTTTAAAGAGAGGGAAAGTGAGAGAGAATCAAATTTAGTTTTTCAAGTGATTTGCGTTGCTGACAGTTGTGTACGTGGTGCTAGGGTTCGAACTCGCATACTCACACTTGCCAGGCAAGCGCTGTAACCCCTGAGCCACCGCTCCAGCACATGATAGTGGCTTTTAACTGAAGCCTAGTACATATGTAAACGGTGATTGTTGTAAATGCTATAATCGAAATCAGAGTAACTGCCTGTAAAACTAGAAGATTTGGAGCAAAACAGTTTCCAGGGAAGCGGAATCTCATGCAGGGTATGGAGAAGCTTCCTGAGCAAGAGTGCAACAGGAGCCAGGCACAGTGGTACATGCCTGTGATCCCAGCAACTCCAGGCTTAGGCAGGATAGTGAATTCAAAGCTAGCCTATGCAACTCAGCAAAGCCCTGTCTCAAAAATAAAACAGGCTGGGGATGTGGCTCGTGTTTAAGCACTATTGGGCTCAATCCCTGGTACTGAAGAGTGCCGCAGGAATAAAGATCTGGTGATGGGCATGTACATCCATTCCTCAGGGAACAAGATCACTGTGGCAGATCTATGGTGGAAAAGGATACGGGGTCCAAATGATGCAGGGCAGTAACTGTTGAGTTATAAATTCAACTTCACTGGGGACTCCTAAAGAGGAGGAATGACATGGTGGTTTCCCTTCGTTCATATGTATAATAGGAGTAAATGCTGGGCACTGTGCATAGTGCTGAAGAATATGAAGGATGAACAAGATACACAATTGGCATGTGAGACCCTTTGGATTAGTTGAGAAGACAAAAAATGCTACCTTTGGAAACAAAGACAGGACAGATTCTCATAGTTTTTATAGCAAAAGAGCTTCTCATTTTGGATGTAGATAGAGATTTATGAAGGAAAGTAATTGGGCAAGAGGGAAACGAGCAAAAATTGGGGGTCCTACAGACAGTAGGCCTAACTATAGTATAGACTCCATGGCTGGGAGTGAGTGCTGGCAGTAGGCACCCAGGCACAAAAGACCCCAAATGCCACTTACAGAAACCTTTCTCTGTAGGCAAATGATTACTTCATCAGATCTGCATTTTTTGGCATGTTGAAGCAGGATTGTGCCAGTTCAACTTTAAGGCAGGAGCTTGGTGCACAAATGGCAGGGAGAGGAACACACATAAATACAAGAGAAAGATTTCACAGCGAAGCATTCACACTTCCTTGGAGACTGGAACAGTCACGGACCAAGAATTGTGTGCCTGTGTTCAAATGCTCTGTGTTTCCCTTCTGTAGATAAGATAATGCATTAACTAGTCCTATGGTGGGGCTCAACACGGGAGTGGGGGAGAGAAAGTTGTGGTTTCTGGTCCTGCTCATAAACTCCAGCCCTCTTAGTGGCTACAGAACTCACCTCTAGACATGGCACACCCCATATAAGCTCATTATAAGCTCATTAAGAATTGGTGTTAGGGGTCAGGGCAGTGGCTCAGTGTTAAGACTTGCAAAGAAGCGGGTTTGTACTGCAGCACCAAATACACAATGAAGTGTTGGAGCAACAAAAACTAAACTAAATAAATAAAAAATTGATTCTTTCTCACTGTCCTTTTTTTTTTTAGAGGGAGAGAGAAAGAGAGCACAAGAATCAATTTTTATTTAGTTCCTCATGGGGCCTTCGTTGCTCTGAGACTTCATTGTGTACGTGGTGCTGGGGTTTGAACTCATGTAGTCACGCATGTCAGGAAGGTACCCTAACCACTCACTGCTCCAGTCACCCTCTCTCTTAAAAACAAACAAACAAACAAATAAAAAACAAAAACTAGTTTTAGTAGAGAAAACTACTTTGGGGGCAGGCAGTTGGGACATATATGCATGTGAGGTATTTTTTAGCATATACATTATATTTAAATCTGAATTTCCAAACCATTTCTATTTGGAGGATGAGATAGTTTGCTTAACTTTACAGACTGGTTCATTAGCCCTTTAACTCTAAAATTCTTAGGCTACATGTCCCAGTCCTCCTGGGAAATCAGATCTAATTTATAAAAAACCAGTTTACTCTCAACTTCCCCTGACTACAGAAAGGCAGTGTAAGGAACCTCAACTGGTCAGGCTATATATGGGGGCACTGTCTGTAAAGGCCCAGGACCTTTCCTAGACCCCTGGATGCACAGAAACCATATCCAACTTGCTTCAAATCACCCATCTTACAAAGGAGGAAGCTGAGACATAAAGCTGGGAGGGGGCTAGTTTGGGCTCACATACCAGAGTCCTTCCAACAGGAGGCAAGGGCACACAGACCACAGTTTTACAGGCCTGTGCTCAGCCATGCTTGGCAAGAGTTCAGTGGAATCATTTTCTTATCTTAGACTTAGTTTAGTCATCTGTAAAATGGATTAACTGTCCCACTACTTACAACTGCTTTAAAAAGTCCTAAGGATTTAGTAGTCTACAATGCTAGACTGCTGACAATGGTATCTGTTCCATAAGATTGGTGACTAATGTAATCCCATGCTTCCGAGTATATTTGTCATCCCACTCTCCACCCAGACCAGCAAATCACCATTCACATCAACTCTGTGTCCAAATGATGCTTTATCTTTCATCATGAAAGATCTTCACAGTATCAAAAGTAAAGAATCAAAAACAAACAAACAAACAAACAAACAAAAAACTGAACACAAAGAGAGCAGTGTTGGGCCAGCAGTACCATCAGCCCCTGGCCACAGCACAGGCCAGCCCACTCCCCAGGTTCTGAGTGTGGAGGCTGCATAGCACCAGGAAGTGGCTCTACTGAGGTCCCGAGGGACCCTAGCACAGCACAGCATCCGTTCAGCGTTTGGTTGGTCCAGGATGGCAGGAGCAGGAAAGGTCAGAGTAGGTGGGCAGGACATGTGGAAGGATAAACTGTAGACCTTCAGCTGGCAATCTGGGTCTCAGGATATCCTGAAGAAGCTGGACCTAGGTAGGGCTGAGGAAGAACAAAAGAGCAGGGTCACAGTGGGAACAGTGCATGCCCAGCCTCCCTATGCTGACTCTGGGTCCCTGGGGAGGCATGAGGAGCTGGTTCCTAATTTTTTTCCCTGGGCTGAAAATGCTGAATAGATTTCCCTGGACTACCTCTGGCAGAGGCAGAAGGTTAAGACTCTGTTTGAGGCTGTCAGGACCCTAGTTCTGGGGTCTTGGCAATGTAAAGGACAATTCCTGAGTAGCCCAGGACCCTTTTGCAGAACACCTTCTACAAAGGGCTAAGTAGCTAAGCTGTTCGTTATCTGCTCTCCCACTTGCAGGTCCTGGAAAAGGCCAGCTCTGCACTCAGACTCCTGCCTTAGGCTGAAGGAATACAGCACTATACCAGTGCTACTTTCTCATGAACTGGGACTCCAATCCTGCCTGGAAAATGGTAGGATTTGGCTTATGGGAGATGTGACCTTTTTTCTCTCAGTAGGAACAATAGATGAAAGGTCTGGATCTCTGTGGAAGTAAAGAAAGGCAGGAAGGCACCATGACCCTGGAAGACTCTCCTAGGGAATGGATAACTTGTGGATAAGGGCCAGCACCCCCAAAAGAAACGAGAGCTGAGGAAGTCTGATTAAGACTGTTCTAATGCAGGGACAAGGGCGCCACAGCAAACCCCAGCTCTGAAGGTTGCCCTGGCTTCAGGTTCTCTAGGCTGTCCCTAGGCAGCTGAGGGTCCAGGAAGCCTGCTACTTCAGCCCAGACAGCTGTCCTGGCACTGGAAAGAGAACAGGAGTAAGTGAGGACTTAGGAGGGGAACGTTCCTGAGATCAGTCCACTTACTCCAGCATCCCATTGCGTTGAGGGCAGCTGTACAGTTGCAAGCCAAAAAAGAACTGACCCCAGGGACACACACAACTCAGGGTAAAGATAGGGAAGTGCACAACTATAAGCTCAGCATTAAGGTTTCTGCATTAAGGTTCCCAAACATTTGTCTTCTCCAGTCTTCCGTATTCAGTCTAGGAACATCATCCAATGTTAATGTTTCAAACAAGCCAGGTGTACATGCCTATAATACCAGTGACTTGGGAGGATCACAAGTTTGAGGCCAGCCTGGAGGCTGAGTCTCTACTTTCTGGAGGCAGCTTGGCTAGTCTTTCTCAGGGACCTTATGCACCAATAAACTTCTCTACATTTGAAAGATCTACGAAGCCTTGCTCTTGCTCATCTGCTCCTCGCTGCTCCCTTGGGGCTGGACCTTTTTCACACAGCTTTAGCTGGAAGGCACTCTAGTAGTCTGCATTGAGGAACCAAGCTAAGCAAGTGGGATTCAAACCCAAGGCCTGATTATATAGGAGTGGGGGAAGCCCCATGGGCCTGCAGCTGCTTGAGCACTTGGGAAACACAGCTGGTAGAAACTTAAGCCTTGGTAGTGATAGCCCAGAGATGACAGTCTAGGAAGGGGCCCTGCAGGAGCAAGGGCAGCAGGGCTCAGGGAAAGCCTGCTGAGAGAGGGGTGATGGAAGAAGAGAGGCCTGGGGAGAGTGGCTGCAGGAAAAGAGATGGGGTCTAGACTTTCAGACACCGTCACTGGCTGTGTGGGGTTGTTACAGAGGTGCAGGGAGCATGCCCAATAAGCCCAAAGTCCAAATTCCTTGCTTCAAAGCAGAGAATGGTATGCAGGGCACACTTGGATTCTCTACCTCACTGAGCTGTACTGGGAGCAGTTTTCTTGAGGCTAAAGTTGGTCCAGTTCACAGCAACTTTCTGCCGAGTTTGCTTTGCAGAATCCAAACAGAACCTGTTGGGTACGGGAGACAAGGAAAAAGCACAGAGGTTCCCTCCCTTCCTCCAAGGACCCCTCTTCCATATACTATGTGTTCTACTAAGAAACCAGGTGGTGCAACACCACCTCTGTACTCCCAAGTGTCAGGGTCTGGCAGGCATGGGAGCTTTGATGGCTCAGGAATCACTACTGCCTGAGTCCAAGGGGCAATGAATGAAGACAGAAAAACTGCCAGGACACAACTTCCCTCCTTACCTCATATTTTACTCTCTAGCTGTACTGGATGGGCTTCTGTTCCCCTATTATGCTTGCTTCCCTAGCCCTCAGATCTTGATACACCCTGGCCACATTATCACAAAGATCTTCTTGCTTTACCTGGCCGATTGAGTCTTAATTCTCAGGTTTCAGGTTGGGTGTCACTTCTTCCAGGAAGGCTTCCTGGCCGCCTTCCCCCCTCCCCCCCAGCTTGGTTTGGAGCCCCCATTCTCTTCCCATCCCATAGTCCCATCATGTCTTTATACCTCTAATAGCATTAATCACCAGACTTATACTTCTGGATCTCTGTCTAGACTGTCCTCAGATCCTAGCTCAGGCATAGTAGAGAAAGTACAAGTGAAAAAACAAAGAGAACAAAAGCTGGAAAAAGCCCTGGCATGGAGGGCCTTATGTGCCTCCTTATAACTCATATTGTGCACCTTCCCAGATGTTCCATCCGGCCAAGTGGCTCCCTGGGTTCCAGCAGACCAGTTAGGTGGTAGGGCCTAGAGGGATGGTGAGGCCCACCCAAAGGGCCAGTGAGTAGACCTTTCCAAGGTCCAAGGTGAAACATGAGACTTGGGTGTGGGCAGGGGCTCCCTTGAAAAGTGGGGAGTGGGCAGCCCACACCTACCTCTTGAAGTATTCCACCTCGCGGTCAGTCTCATCCATCTCCACCCCATCCATGTCCTTGGGCAGGAACACATCGTCTAGGAAGACAGAGCCAGGAGGGCTCAGTGTCCAGTCAAGCATCCAGAGTCATGCTCTGGGGGCAGTGCTGCCCATACATGAGGACTGCCCTCCACCCTGTGCCCTGGTTGGGGTTGGGGACCAGCCACTTGGTTCCTGGTGCACTCACCCAACGAGGAGGCTGACTTCTCCTGCTTGTTACGGCTCCTGCGGCTGCGGCTCTTGCCCTGGGGCAAGCTCTGTGGCCTTGCTGGGCCTGGGGGTTGTACAGATTCTTGCTCCAGAGGACGTGTCTTGACCTCACCTGGCCAGTTCCGCCATGAGTTGCCCTTCTCCTTCTCAGTTTTGGGGCTATCAGCCCAACCTGGTACTGGCCGGCTCCCACGGCTGCCCTCTCCAGCATCAGCACAGCTGCCTACGTTGGGAGGCTCTGGGACCTTGCCTGGCTGTTTGGGGCCAGACATCTGGCTCTTGGCACTGAGAGCCTCTAGGTTGGCTGGGGGCTGGGAGGCCAGGTTCAACTCACCCTTCTTGGCCTGACTGCCCTGTCTCTTGCCTTTCCGTGGCTTCCCACCTGTGGCCACAGGCTCAGGCAGCTCCTGCTTGCAAGTGGGAACCTCCTTTGAGCTTGGATCCTCAGAACTAGGGTTGCCTGGTTTGGGCGTTTTGACCCAGATCACCCGGGACAGGTTGGGTACGGTGTTAAGTCTCCTCACGAGCCCATTCTCAGGAATGATACCAGGAGGGGGGCCCCTCACCTCTGTCCATGGTGGGTGGGGGCCTCTCATTTCTGCCCATGGTGGGGCTGGCTCACCTGCTGCTTGTAATGTGTGGCTCTGAGGGGAGCCCAAAGTCAAAGGGGACAGATCAAGGTTGATGTCAGGCCGTTGCTCTGAAGAGCCATTGAGGTTTGAGGAGGGTAGAGTTTGAGGCTCTGGCTCAGCAGCTCCCTCCTTAGAGAAGCCATTGCTGTCTATGCTTAGCTCACACACACTGAAGCTGGCACGGATGGAGTCTTTAACAGTGTTCTTGATTTCCTGCAGTCGGCTGCTCAGAAAGCTGTTGACACGATCCAGTTCCTGGTCAGGCCACTCCAAGAGCCTCTCCCTCGAAGGCCTTGGCTCCTGGGTTCCAGAAACACGATTTGCCTGCTTCAGAGATTCTGCTGCCAACTGGGCCTTCTCTTTTTCCTGCCAATACAAGAGGCAGTTTCAGCACAGGCGTGTCAGCTGCCAGATACAATGTGAAACCTGACACATCAGTATGGGGCCCAGCGTTGCCACTAACTTGCTAGAGGCAGAGCCTTAGGATCCTGGCCTGCTCCCTGGCCCTGAAGGAATAAGGGTGAAATGTAATCAGACAGGTCTGCCCCCTGCAGAAAGTAGGGTTTTTACAACTTGTTCATACTGGCAGCTAGGATTCAAGGGGATAGGTTCTGCTTCCCAAGTCTGAGTATGTGTGAGCTTGAGCAATTCATACTCTTACCAGTTGGGTCCCTGTGGACGCATCAAAATGAGGACAATAATTCTGGACTGAAGATCAAAATGGGGAATCATGTGAGTAACATGCCTGATGGAGAGGCAGTCTCTCCAATTCCACAAGTGGCAGGGGAAAAGTCATATTATGAACTCTTAAAGAAAGGAAGAGGGGCTCAGCGGTTACAGAGTTTGCTCGGCATGGGTATGTGAATTAAAACCCCAGCACCATATACACAGTGAAGTCTTTGAGCAAAGAAAGCCACATGAAAAACTAAACAAAATTGGTTCTTTCTCTTTAAAGGAAAAAAAAAAAGGAAAGGGAAGATGTTGGACTTGTGAAACTGTCACGGGAGATGTGACTGCTCTAGGTGGCTGGGAATGCATGTGCCCTCCTAATGCTATGTTTGAGTGCCCTTCCCATAGAAATGCCTCTCATGACTCAGCTTGCCTTAACTCACTTGAGGCCACACCCACAGTGTACCCAATGGCATATCATGGACAGCCATATCAGGCCCTAGCATCCAGTTAAAAGCAGTCCCTCAGTCCTTGTGGACTGGGAGACTCTTGAGACGCTGGACCTTGCCAGTAAGCTTTGACAGACTCAGATCTGGAAAATGGAAATCAGTTTGTGGGCTGTGACTGCTAGGCAAATAAGGCCTTTAGAATGAGACTGCAGACAGATTTACAGAACCCTTAGGAAGGATGTGGTAATGGTAATAGAACACCTGGTATTGGATGACTCCCACCACCTCAGATGTTTTCAGTTGATGCAGGAATGGAGGGGAAAAAATAGGAAAAGGAATCTAGAGGGGAAAAAAAAAAAAAAAAGCTTGCCACCACCTCAGAGTCAACTTAAAGTGGGTAACCTGGTGTCCCAAAAGGCAGGCATTTATTCTCTCATCTCTTTTGAACACTGGTTCTATAATTGGTTAAGGTCATCTGTCTCTGGGGGACCTTGGACAAATCACTTATTCTCTCTGAACCTTGATTTTCCAGTTTGTGACTTAGGAACTAAAAAGAGATCTACTATATAGGGTTGCTCTGAGGGTGGCTAGAAGAGTCTGTGCCAAGACTGTGCCTTGGTAGTGGGAGCTCAGGTGCACAACAGTGCAGCCTGAAGCAGCATTTCCAGCTGTGTGGGGGGTTGGAGGTCATGAGGATAGTCAAGTGCCCAGAGGTTCCTTCCCCTCATTGCTCCCCTACACTAGTACAGCTTTGTTTTTAGTTGTTATAGATTGGGGATTCCATGGGAGATTTCATTCAGAGAAAAAACTTGCTGCTGAAACCAAAATGTCTGAAAGGTACTGGTGTGGAGGGAATGCACTAGTATCATATACATTTTGATAGTAACAGGAAAATGCACATCTTTTGCTATGTACCATGAACCTGACTCCTTTAATCCTCCTTACTATCCTTGCTGCACCACGATTTTCAATTTATAGATGAAGAATCTTGACTTTGTGAATAAGAATCTGCCTTAAGGTTACATGGCTAGTAAAATGATAAGAGTTTGGATAATTCCTCAGGGATGAGCCTCAGAAGTTGCCATGGCTTTCAATTTCATTTGCCAACCATTTACTGACAACTGCAAGGCAGTGGGTGAGGCTCTGGGTGTGCAGCTGTGCATGAGACATGGTCTCTGTTGGGGGAGATAGACATGTAAACAACGCTGTTTAATTTAGAGCTACAGGGAGATGATGGTGCTGCTCCTATCCCTGACTGGGTCATCAGGGAGTGCTTCCTAGAGGAGGCACTGAAGGCTGAGGGGAATTATCCTGGAGAAAGTTGAGACAAACACTTTCTAGACAGAAGGAATAGCAAGCATAAAGGCTAGGAAATGGAAGAGTATATCATTAGGGAACACACACCATTCAAAGGTAGAGTTGGAGTCTAGATTTTATATTTTATTTGTTTTTGTGGGGGGTGGGGAACCCTGGGGCTGGGGAGATAAAGTCAGAAAAGAGACGCTGAGAGATGAAGCTAATAAGCTAAGCAGGGGCTGGATCCCAGAGAGCCCTGCATGCCACACTACAGCCTGGGTTGAGCCTGAGGACAATGCTCAGCCACTAAAGGCTTTGAAAGTAGAGGCAGTAGGTACAGAGAAGTGGACTGGTTAGAGCACTTGGGGAAAGCAGTATGGGTAGGACTTTTGGTATTAGGAGAGGTGAGAATGAGATGCGTTGAAAAATACTGCCAACCGCTATGGTTGCTATAGCAGCCTCCATAGGCCAAGTGTTCACATGCATTAGGCACTCTGCCCAACCTTTCCGTGCATCACTCCATTGCATCCTTGCAACAATCTATTACTTTAGCTATCCTGTTATTCTCATTTTATGGATGAAGAAACTGAGGCTGAGAGGTTAAGTGATTTGCCCAAGGTCATACAGCAAGTGTGGCAGAGCCGAGCTTCAAACTGAGGTCCAATTCCAAGGCCCACTGCTCTCAGTCAGTACAATGCACTTCTCCAGCATGGCACCCAGGGTGTGCTTTGGGTCAGCAGCCAGGGTAGATGGTGGTACCACTGACTAAACAAGGGAGAAAGATAACAAGCTTAGTTTGGGATATGCTGAGTTTAAGGTATTTAGGGGACATTGTGAAGATCCCAGGAGCAGCAGAGGATGGCAATGAGAAGTACAGGGAATATAGTGCAAATGATATGGCTTCCCTCTTCAACAGGGATGTATTCAAGAGGTAGGGCCAGGTGCTTACAAAGGAGACAGAAAGTGGCCTGAGAGGCAAGTGAGAAAACTGGAGAAGATGGTGTTCCCACTGCCTCTTCCCTGGTCTGGGTTGACTGAGGGTGGAGAAGCCAAAGACAGTTTGAAAAGGAAAACACATAAAATGTCAAAGGTTGCTAAGTGGATGGATCTAACTTGGATTTGGTAACAAAGGGGTAAAGGAGTCAGTGTCACTCTGTGGAGGGGATGGAAAACAAGTCTGCAGTGAGCTGACAAGGGGGGGAGATGAAGACAGTAAATGCAGACACTGTTTTTCCAGAAATGTGGCTTTAATGAGAGGAAAGGGACAGGAGAGGCTACAAGCTTGAGAAACAGTCTGCTTTGAAATGAGAGCAGTGGGCACAGTGATAGGGAATGGGAACTATCTCAGAAGAGGCTCCAGCTCCAGAGCAGGCGGCCTGGTCCTGGGTTGAGGAAGAAAGAAATATGGGTCAGGGAGAGAAAGGGCTAATTCCTCTCTTCTCTTATGACAAGGAGGAAAGTGGTGGGGTGGTCAGTTGGGAGAATGCCTGCCCAACGACTTTCTTACTTGCTGAAATGGGAAGTGAGGTTATTTGCCAAAAGTTACGTAGGGTGGGGGCAGGTTGTGGAGGACAACCTGGAGGTTGCAGAATGGAGTTCTGATAAAGAAGCTTTGTGAATGGGCATGAAGTGGGGGAAGATGAACAGGGATCCATAGGAGGTTGGCCAGGCAATGTGGGAGTTCAGGCAAGGGAAGACCACCTGGCTAGGAGCCACAGACAGGAGTACTGGCAAGAGAGTGATTGAATGATGGGTCAATTCACTTGCTCTTTTACCAATTCTTACTCAATTCAAGAGAGTGTGTGCTAGATTGGTGTGGACATAAGAGAAAGAACAGGTGATAGTCTTCAGTGGATGAAGAAAAGTGGCTGGGTTACAGATGACAGGGCCAGGGGTACGCTTCAAAAGATTTGAGGTTAGTACACAGAGTCATGGTCTGGAAGTGGGATGGGGAAGAGAGAGAGACGTAGCTTTATCCATCTCCCAAGTGGGAGAGAATGAGCAGTCATCACTATCTGGCAGCTGGGAAAGCTGG
Source organism: Aplodontia rufa (assembly GCA_004027875.1). Lineage (NCBI taxonomy): Eukaryota > Metazoa > Chordata > Mammalia > Rodentia > Aplodontiidae > Aplodontia > Aplodontia rufa. The sequence continues at coordinate 91,923 of PVKS010003895.1, forward strand.
GTTTTGGTGGACAGCCAGACTGTAGTTAAAACTCTGGCAGGTGGAGGGACTTCAGGATGGAGACTGCTGCCTATATAGATAATGACAACTGCCTATGACCTGACACTGTGACTGTCTGTGTATGTTTGTTTCTCCCTGTGGCCCCATGATTTTATACCTGGAAGGGCAGGGGTATCTGGTTTGTCTACACCCTGCCTTCTGGGCTGGGCCTGGCAGACAGTGACTGTGTAATGGGCTTTGGAATGAGTAAAAAGAGCATGACAAATGGCAACTTGGACATGCAAGGTATGGCGGGAGTATAGCAGAAGAATTCAATCAGGAAGTCTGCAAAGGAGGAAACATCTGAACTAAGCTTACAGGGACAGATGGTCATGAAGAAAAGTCAAGTAAATAATGTGATGAGTAAAGAGGAATGGCTGTCTGGGGACACAAGTTTACGAGAAGCTTGGCAGGCCTGGAAGCTGGGTATACCCTCTGGGGACCTAACTGGGGACAGCTGCCCTAAGAGGCTAAAAAGACTTCTGTAGCTCACTGAACATCTCTGGCTGGCAACTTAGGATGGGCGCACACAAGTGCTGTCCATTTTCTGAAGGCAGCAGCGGGACTCCTTGGCTTAATACTTCAGGTTGCAGAAGGATCTTAGTAATTCTTTGGGCTGGAGAAAGATGGAGAATCACTTCTGCCTTCCAGAGCTCTAGTGCTGTTTGACCACCCAGGAACTGGAACTAGCTGGCTGTCAAATCCAAATCCCTTTGATGCTGGGCTCCTGAGTGTGGCACTGTGCAGATGCAACTGGGAATAGGTGGGAGAAGAGGTAATGAAGCTGCAGGGAATACACCATCAAGCTCTGGGACTCACCTGGCAGCAGGGCTGCCCAGGAATAGCTCCTGAGGTTCAAGACTCAGCCCTGAGGACCATTTCATTCCCATGGCTTCAATTACATCTTTGTGCTGGCAACCCCTAACCCTGAACTTCCATCTCCTCTCTGATGTTTCATGGGAACCTCTGAATCAATGTGCCCCATCTGCATCCAGTCTTCTGCAAATGCCATCCTGGCTCAGTGAAAGGCACCACCATCATTCTGCCATCTTATGACCCAGGCCTGTCACTTCTGCTTCTTTTGCAATTCTCTCTTCTGTTCCAGCCCCACCCTCAATTATCTCTCCCTTGGTTTGTCTTTTCCTGCTTGGGGCATCATATTCAAGGTTTTCCTGCCTACAGTATTACCCTTCAATCTACCTTCCATACCATGAGACCACAGTCAGAATACATATCTCATGCACACTCTTTGATGGCTACCCTCCAGTGACATCCCCTCACCTGGAGGTTAAAGTCAAAGCTCATCTTCAGCTGGACCTGTGAGGCCCTTCCTTGCCGCCACCGTCTGTCTTGCCTCTCTGCTATTTTCAGCTTTGGCTTTATCAAGCTGCTGTGGGGTATGCTGTGCCCGCTGCCAGGAGGGCCCTCCTGATGAATGTGTCCTCACTCCCCATGACTCTGCTCACAAGTCAGCCTCTTGTAAAGCCACTTCCAGGCAGAATGGGGGACTTCCCTCATCCCAGGGCTTGTCACACACAATGTACTTGTCCAGTTTTGTGTCAGTCTCCCCAGTGGACTGAGCTTCTCCCAGATGAGAACTTAAATGCATCACACTTTGGCTCTCAGTATTTACAGAAGTGTTTGCTGAGTGAATAAATGACCGAATGAAGCAAGTCCTCGGCTTGGAGGAATCCAGTAAGCAGCTTCTGAGGCCAGGAAACCTTTTTCCTCCATTCACTTGCCCCCGGTTCTCTGAACCTAATGCCTCCCAAACTCATTCAGACCTTCCCAGAGCAATGAGCTGAGCCAAGGCCTTTGGCAGCTAGCACCATTCATGCCCCAGAAGACTTGGGGCTTGGGGTGAGGGATTCCTCAGGGAGGAGAGGCAGTAGAGCTGAGCTCCCCCCACACCCACCTTCTTTTTCAGCTTGTGCCGGGCCCGCTTGGCGGCCCTGGCGCTGTTGGGGACTTTGGGCTCCGTGCTGTTGATGAATTCCAGCAGCTCATCCACATCTCGGTGGTCCACGGCGGGCTCCCCAGGGATCCCGCCCAGGGCGCCCCCCTTCATGGGCAGCTCCTCTTTCCGCCTGGTCAGCCTTGAACGGAGCTTCTCCCGGATCTCAGTATAATTCCGACTCGTCGGGGCAGCGGGTGGCTGGGGGAGGGGGAGGTGCTGACATTACACCTGGGCCTGGGAGGCCCATAGCACTCCCACCCGCTGGCACCAAGTATGTGGTGAGGAGCGAGACAGGTGTTCTCTCTACCATCAGCCACAGAGGCCAAATGACTTCACCCTTAGCTGGGCTGTGAGCCGAGGCAGCCAGAGGTGAAGACAGTGGGCGGAAACAGGGCAGAGCTGAGTGAGCGCAGACTGGGGAGCCAGGGAAGCAGGTTTGCGCCTGGGCTTCATCACTTGGAAGTTGTATGACCTTGGGCGAGTCACTGAGTCTTTGTGAGCCTCAATTTTACCATCTCTAAAATGAGGATAATAGTGCCTAGCTCAAAGATGACTAATGGTTGAATTACTTTCATTCCTCCTTTCCTCAGCTGCTCTGCCCTAACCGGCGGCCCTTTCCTCTTCACCTTATGAGACTTCTGAACTGCTTTCTCCCCTGTGCAGAGACAGCATGTACTCTGATCTGAGTCTCCTTCCTGGCGCCATCTGTGCTCACGGCCTGTCCCTCGGCTGGCTGTCACACTTGGGGAACTGAGAGCCATTTTTGCTTCCACTCTGCCTTCATCACGCACAAGCGTTCACTTCTCTGGGATTACACACGTATACATACTCATGAGAATCATAGCTTTCTCTCTGCCATTTCCTTTCCTTTTGCCTAAAGAAAAAAAGTCAATCTTAAGAGAAACCACGAGACGAGCAAAGGTATCAAAATGTTAAAAAACCCCAAACTCATAAATGTGCCCTGAGGCTCAAGCAAGCAGACACAGGTGCCAGGACTCACAAGAGTCCAAGCACAGTGATGATTGCCATGATGAGGGGTATCTGGGAAGAGCAGGGTGCTCTTTTGCTCCTTAGCTGGCCCCCATCCCTGTCCAGCCCAGGAAGGCTCACTCACCGCATTATGGCCGAAGAACTCACAGTAGCAGCAGTCACAGAACTTCCCGTCTCTCTGGTGGGTGGAGGACGAGGTGCAGGAGCTTTGCTCAGAGCTGCTATCGTCTTCCTCACCCAGTCCCTCATCTGCTTCACAGGGCTGGGGCATCTGGCAGGCCAGGCCACTGTGTGCAAACTTGTGCCCCTTGCACCCAGGTTCCCTGCTATAGGGGGAAAAGACAGGCAAAGGTGAGAGAGGGTGATGCAGGAGCTTGGGGAGGCATCACAACCTACACCTGCCACATCAGCTGCCCTTCACCTGCTACATCGACACCTAAATAAAATTGATTCTCTCTCTCACTGTCCCTCTCTCTTTAAAAAAACAAAAACAAACAAACAAACACAAAGGCTAACCCTTTGAGATTTCCCCATGCCTCCCCTGCCTGTGCTCACAAAATGCACCCTTCTCAGGGTACCATGCAGACACCTCTCTCCTCCTGTTTACATGTATTACTGTAATGGGCTATTTGTCTCTTAAGACTATGTACTCCCTAAGATACAAGGACTGTACTATTTCTATTTTTGGATCCAGGGTTGTGTGTACCACAACAACCCTGCATATAGCAGGTACTCAGTAAGTACTTGTCTGACTGATTATCAGGCTAATGGCTCTCCTGGTAAACCCACAGATGATCAATGAGATCGTGTTTCCTTCTACTTTCTAAGGTCCTTGTGACCTTGGTCTTAGCAGCAGCAGTGAGCAGAGCTGCCTTAAATATAGAGTACTGAATTGAATAAAAGCAAATGTGCCTCCTGGGCCACAGACTAAGAACCTGTATCTGGTACTGGATTCAGCATGGTATTTCATTTTTGGTACTGGGAACTGAACCAGGGCCACTTAACCACTGAGCCATATACCCACTCCTTTTTATTTTTTTCATTTGAGACAGGTGTCATTAAATTGCTTAGGTCTTTGCTAAGTTGCTGAGATTACAGATGTGTGCTCCTGCATCTAACCATCCTCCAAATCCTACAAAATAGGAGCTATTCTTTCCATTTTGTGGTAGCAAGAGACCAAGGCTCAGAGTGCTTGATTACTCTGCCCAAAAGGTGGCCAGTATGTAAGCCCCCATTTCCCTGTGTATAGGTTTGTGCTCTCTCCATTGTACTATTCTCCCTGTGGATTTTAGGAAGCACCTGGGGACTTTTTTTTTTGTACCAGGGATTGAGGCCAGGGGCATGGTATTTAACCACAGATCCACATCCTCAGCCCTTTTATTTTTATGTTGATGCAGGGTCTTGCAAAGTTGCTTAGGGCCTAACTTGCTGAGGCTTTGAACTTGGAATCCTCCTGCCTCAGCCTCCCAAGCCACTGGGATTACAGGATTACAGGCATGCACCACAGCACCCCAACTGGCCTCTTGTATTGTATAGAATATTTCCCAAGTGTAAGGATAACACATAGGCTGAAAGGTCCCAGAATTGAACCTGGGCCATTAGCCCATAAAGTGCTGTAGGAACTGATTCCCAAGCTGGGAATGAAGCTCAAGTGGTCAGGGAGCCAAGAGTAAGGATGGAGCTCCAGGAGCTTTGTGGAAGTTTAGTTCCCAGGGCAGTCCAACATAACCTTGCCCTGCTGCTGGAAAGGACAGGAAAGAATGTGGCAAGGATTTAAAAAGGAGAGTGGAGGGGCTAGAGTGGTGGCTCAGCGGTTATGGTGCTTGCCTGGCATGTGCAAGTACGAGTTCGAACCCAAGCGCCACGTACACAACAAAGTCTCAGAGCAATGAAGCCTGCGTGAAAAACTAAATAAAGATTGTTTCTCTCTCTTTCACTGTCCCTCTCTTTCTCTCTCTCTTTTTTTTTTAAAGAGAGAGGGACAGTGAGAGAGACAGAGAAAGAGAGAAACAACTTTAGTTTTTCACATGGCCTTCGTTGCTCCAACACTCAGTTGTGTACGTGGTGCTCGGGGGTTTGAACCCAGGTCCTCGTGCTTGCCAGACAAGCGCTGAAACTGCTGAGCCACCACCGCTCCTTCTCTCTTTCATTAAAAATAAAATTAAAAAAAAAAAAAGGAGGGGGGACTGGATCGGTGGCTCAGCAGTTACAGCGCTTGCCTGGCATGTGCAAGGACCAGAGTTCAAACCCCCGCACCACACACACAAAACGAAGTGTTGGAGCAACAAAGACTGCGTGAAAAACTAAATAAAACTGATATTCTCTCTCTCTCTCACTGTCCCTCTCTTTAAAAAAAAAAAAAGTTTACTCCAAATTGACTACTGTTTATCTATTATATTAGCAAATTGATTTTAGGAAAATTAAAATACCCAGTGCTCCTGAGAATACTGAGAGATCAGCACTCTTGTTATTGGTGGTTATGTTGATGTGGGCAGCCCTTTGGAAAGCAGTTTTTTGTTTTATTGTTTTTTTTTTTTTTAATAAGAAAGATGGGACAGTGTGAGAGAGAGACAGAGAGAATCAACTTTTATTTAGTTTTTCACATGGCCTACGTTGCTCTGAGATTTCGTTGTGTACGTGCTGCTGGGGTTTGAACTCACCCACCTGCGCATGCCAGGCAAGCGCTGTAACCGCTGAGCCACCACTCCAGCCCTGGAAAGCAGTTTTTTAATGTATGTTAAGAACCCTCTTTGGGCTGGGGATGTAGGTCAGTTGTACAGTGCTTGTCTAGCATGTACAAGGCTCTGGGTTCAAACATTAGCACCACAAAAAATAAATATTACAAAAAAAAACCCTCCTCAAAGCAACAATGACGAAAAACTCAAACACCCTTTAACTGAGAAATTTTCCATTCTAAAGAATTTATTCCTGGGGCTGGAGCAGTTACAGTGCTTACCTGGTATGCACAAGTACACGGGTTCAAACCCCAGCACCCACATATACAACTAAGTGTCAGAGCAACAAAAGCCTGGGAAAAACTAAATAAAATTGATTCTGTTTCTCAAAAAAAAAAAAAAAAAGGTGGAATGACCTAAATGTTAACTAACTAGAGAAAAGTGAAGTGACTACTGTTAATTTTCTCCAGCCTTGATCACTGAGGGCTAAGAAAACCACAGAGGAACACAAATATGCTGATGAGATAATGCTAAGTGAAAACTAGAAGCAGCAAATCTGTATAGGTGTCATCAATACCATGTGAAAGACACATGAGGGGAAAAAAATTCTAAGAGTAATGTGAACAGGGCAATGGGATTTTAGAATAGAAAAACATAGATACGTAACAAACAGAGATCTGGCTTATAAAAATATACATCTAACTTCTCTAAAGAATTCACTTTACATACATACTAACATAACCTTTCTTTTCTTTTTTTTTTTTTAAGGGCTGAGGACTGAACTTGGGGCCGTGTACATGCTAGGCAAGTGCTCTGCCACTGAGCTAAATCCCCAACCCCAAAATAACCTTTCTTACTATGTAGAGTTACTTTTAGGGAACCCCTAAAGAACACAATTCCTGATTAAAATACAGATTTAGAATGTTTATTATAGCTGGATGAGGTAGCATGTGCCTGTAATCCCAAAGACTTGGGAGGCTGAGCTAGGAGGATCACAAGTTCAGAGCCAGACTCAGCAACTGCATATGTGGCTCTGTGGTTAAGTGCCCCTGGGTTCAACCCAGGGTACATGCCCCTCCCTCAAAAAAAAAAAATACTTAGTATAGCTTTCTTTTCTTTCTTTCTTTCTTTCTTTTTTTTTTTTAAAGAGAGGGACAGTGAGAGAGAGAGAGAATAATCAACTTTTATTTAGCTTTTCATGTTGCCTTCATTGTTCCAAACACTTCATTGTGTACGTGGTGCTGGGGGTTTGAACCCACGTACTTGCGCATGCCAGACAAGCACCATAACTGCTGAGCCACTGCTTCAGCCCCGCCTTATTTCGTTTGATTAGAAACTGGAAATGCCTAAATGTTTAAGAATAGACTGACAGGGCTAGAGCAGTGGCTCAGCGGTTGGAGTGCTAGCCAGGCACGTCCAAAGACCCAGGTTCA
>PVKS010003896.1:0-98886 GCA_004027875.1 Aplodontia rufa
GGAAGGCCTGGCTCTTTCCAGAAATGGCTCTTCTTTGCTTAGTTAGCGTTGGTGACTTTTTTTTTTCTTTTCTACCCTCTCACCTCCACCTCCCCCAAAAGGCACCACCGAGAAGGGGGGGCAGGGAACAATTTCCTTTGTTGCTCAAAATTAAAAGTACAAGCCTTTTGATCTATAGGCCCAGTTCCTTCCAAAAGGAGGCTCCCCCACGCCAACACACACGCACACGCACACACACACAGGCACACGCGCAAGCACACGCACACACACGCGCACAGGCACATGCACACGCACACGCACACACCACACCTTGGCTTTGTTTTCTGTGATCAGTGTCTGTCGGCAGAGTTTAATCCCACAATTTCATCAGATGAGGAAGAACCTCCAAGGGCGTTATTAAATATGTGAAATACGCCAGAAATATTCAAGCAATCCCCATCTGACCCTGGGAGAGAGGAAGAAAGGACTGGGAAAGTAATAAAGGGTGTTTATTTTTTAATCTAGATGACATGTTTTACATCATTAAAAAGGACAATTATTTTTAAAATTCAGCCTGCATGCTTGGATGGTTCAAGAGGTCTGCTGCCACGGAATCCATCAGAACCTCCCTCCACAGCCAGGCTTGAGTCTACCCTCAAGGCCAAGTTGTGTTTTTAAACATTCTAACCATAGAGGCAATTTTGAGTCCTTTTAAAAGGCCTCTTGTCTAAGGAGCAGGAAGGGCAAGCCCATCTTATACAGAGAAACCTTTCCTTAGGAAAGGGGGTCTGATGTCAAGTGTCAGAGGATCCTGAACTCAGGCAGAGTTTCAAAGCATGACAGAAGTTGGACAGGGTTTGAAATGCCCAAGCCTTTGCCAAGCTGCCCACATCTGTGAAACAAAATACCATGGTCCCTCAATGAAAACCTTGCTGATTGCTCTCCAGAGTAAGAGTGGCTTCTCTGTGCCATCACTAAACCAGGGGCACTTCTAGGGAGAATCAGCTAAGCCCAACACCTAGCAGCCAGCTCCCAAGACTGCTAGGTACCTTGCTCTCTCTGGGTCTGCTTTGGACACAGCAGAAGGTCAGTGTATTAAAGTGTGGGTCTACTTAAAAGCATGCTTAGCTTTTCACTTCCAAGTGGATTTCTAGGAATGTAGTCCTTGAAGTAACTAAAAAAAATGACTTGAAGATTGGTCTCAAATATGTTTATCACAGTTGTATTTATGTCAGGTTAAATATATAAAATCGCCTTTTTTTTTTTTTTAAAGAGAGAGAGGAGCTGGAGGGGTGGCTTTGGCGGTTATGGTGCTTGCGTGGCATGAGCAAGTACATGAGTTTGAACCCCAGCACCACATCCCCAAGGAAGTGTCTGGGGAATGAAGGTCACATGAGAAATTAAATTTTTTAAAAATTGCTTCTCTCTCTCTTTCACTGTCCCCTCTTACAAAAAAAAAAAAAAACAGAGAAAGAATCATTTTTCATTTTCATTTAGTTTTTCATGTGGCTTTCCTTGCTCTGGCATTTAGTTGTGTACATGGTGCTGGGGTTTGAACCCGCATCCTCCCACATGCCAGGCAAGCACTGTAACCGCTGAGCCGGTTCTCCAGCCACCTGCCCTTTCTTAGGTCAAGTCAAACATCAGAAATTCTGGTTTAGGGGCTGGAGCTGTGGCTCAGCAATTATGACGCTTGCCTCGCATGCGCAAGTATGCAAGTTCAAAGCCCAGCACCACGTACACAGCAAAGTCTCGGAGCAACGAAGGCCACATGAAAAACTAAATCAAATTGATTCTGTCTTTCTTTCTCTCTCTCCCTCTCACTGTCTCTCTCTCTCTCTTAAAAAAAAAGAAATTCTGGTTTAGCAAAATGAAGGCATTAGAAATGCCTAATAAATATCTAATAATAGTGATTGTTGACTACATTTTTGCACCTTCTAAAATATTATGTTGTTGTTGTTGGAAATAATGTTGCAGAATTCTATTTAGTAGAAATAAAGATTTTAGAATTATGGTAAGTGAAAAACAATGCATATATTCTGATCCCTTTTGGTGTAAACAAGAAAAATATATATGCAGGGATAATAATAGACCTGAACATAACGAAAAGGGTTTCACCTTGACAATGAGATTGTGCACGCTTTTCATTTTCTTCTGTTTGCTTATCTCTACGTCCACTTTCTGTTACTAATAACAACGCAATACCACAGATTGAGCAAGTTGAGAATTTGTTTATCTTTGGCTCACAGTTTTTGTCCAACATTGGGGGTCCCACCTGGTGATGGCTTCTTGCTGGCACAGGGCTTTACTTGGTGAGAGCCACGGAGCAGGCACCCATGCTGGACTCACCCCCTTCTCCTGAAGTCACCAGTATTCAATCATGAGGCCTCCACCCGATCAATCCTAATCACCTCCCAGAGACTCCACCTCTAAACTCCACAGTCAGGTAGATTTTGCACCTTCTTCCTGCCTCAATAGGGACTAAACTCCAACACGAGCTTCGGAGACGACAAATCACATTAAGCTCATAGCACGGCACGTATCTTCCTTTAGAACAAAGGTGCACTATTTGCATCACAATGAAAGTAAACAATAAAAGCTTCTTTAAAAATGAGAAAGTTTGGACTCCAGAATTGAATCTGAGATGCTGACCAACGCCAATTAGCAAGACTGCTGCAGCCCCCCTGAACCAAGTTTGGACCCCTTTGTGGCTGGTTGGAAGCTGCAGAGGAGGTGTGACCAGGACCTTGGACTAGGGGCAGCGGCAGGGGTGATGTCAAATCACCCTCTTGAGCCACATCATCTGGGCAGCTGCCAACACCAAGGCAGCTCCCTGGCTGCCCAGGCTCTGGCCTTCGAGGAGAAGCAAGAGAAGTGGGAAGCACACGTACGATGTTTCTGTTTTAAAACAGTGTGTGAGGGGGATAAAATCAATTTTATTTATTTTTTCATTTGTTTTGTTTCTCCAACACTTAGTTGTGTATGTGGTGCTGGGGTCAAACCCAGGTCCTCACACATGCCAGATAAGTGCTCCAACCACTGAGCAACCAACCGCTTCAGTCCCATGAAAATGATTTTTACCTGAACAAAAGTCGGGCTTTGAGCATCCAGTTATGTGCTGGGGGAGAGAACAAGTCAGAGGTTGGGTACTGGAGAAAGACCCTGAGAATAGCCCTGAACTAGGTCCTTCCTGACCGGAACATGGGGTTATAGGGACAGCAAGTCTTAGTTGGATTTGGAGAGGTCTGAATTTGAGAGAGACCTGGGCCTCTTCCCAGCAGACCCATGAACAAGCCTGTTCCAGAGAGTCAAGAGTGCTGTGGGAGGGACTGAGTAGAAACGGCTGTGCGTAGTCCAGAGCTAGCAGTAGACAGCAGAGTCCCTTTGTACTTGGGCAGGTAGCTGAGACTTTGTGCCTTCCAGAGATGTCTGTCTTGGGAGTGCCAGATGGTGGAACCCCAGCCAAGGGCCAGCAAAACTGTAGCCCAAAGACTGACAGCAGAGATGGTTGTCACTACCAGGCATGGTGATGCACACCTGTAATCCCAGCAGCTCAGGAGGCTGAGACAGGAGGATCACAAGTTCAAAGTCAGACTCAGAAAATTACGGAGGTCCTAAGCAACTTAGTGATACCCTGATACCCTGTCTTGAAATTAAAAAATAAATAAAAAATTTAAACAAAGGTGGGGAGAGAGAGAGAGAGATGGGTGTCTCCCAGAATACAAGCAACCTCTGCTCTGAGGTGAACCCTACCCAAAATTCAGAAACAATCTGACAGATGCAGAGTTGGAAGAGAGACATTGAAAGAAACAGATGACTTGCAGTGCTCTGAGATTACTCCCCCACTGCGTAACTGAATGACTCAGAAGAGAAGGTAAGGCCTGACAACGAAAGATAAAGCCACCTTTACTGCAAGCCCAAGTTTGTGGGCTGAGGCTGGGTGACAAGATGGGACGATCCCACAGAGCCCCACATTCTGTGACTCTGTATCCACTCAGATATTCAGACATACAAGAGGCAGAGAGGCCAGAGGCAGGCAGTGGGGAGACCAGGAGACCTAAACTTGGGAGAATCTATAGAGACTATCATGTCCAGCCTTTTGTACATGAGGGAAATTAAGGCAAAGAGAAGCAGGGAATTGATTGTGGTCACACATAAACCCATGGAGAGCCAGATGTGGGACCCAGCTCTTTCATGTCTTCCTCACCCCAAGCATTGCAAATGACCACAAGACCAACAGGACAGTGTGGGGTGGAAGGATGGGCACATCCCTTCCTGGGGGCTGGTGCTGGGCAGCCGCCTGTTTGGGGGTCCGGGTGCTCATGTGCACGCTGAGCCAGCTCATCTGTGGCCATGGTGTCCTGTTAATAATTGCACCACCAGCCTCCACACACGTCAGCACTAATCTCCCACACAGCCTTCCAGGACCTGATTTATCAGAATGGAGGGCATGCTCTTAAAGGGTCACAGCCCACCGGGGATCTCCAGGTCCTTTAGCAATAAGTGGCAGAACATATTTTCTCTGCTAACTCTACTGTAAGTTACAGGATAGATTATTTTAAGAATCAAAATTAAATTGAAACAGGGCAGGCTTGATTTTTTCCCCCAGAACCATAGGAGAGGGTCATCCATCAATATGGCGCAATGGCAAGGTGCTAGAGAGTGACTCCAAAGTCCATTGTCTCAGTGCTAGTGCTCATTTGCCCACGTGACCTTGGGCAAGTCACTAATTCTCATTGAACCTCAGCTTTCTCAGCAGCAAAGCGGGGCTCACTATCTCCTGTCCTTATACACCAGATGGTCTTGGGAATCTATCAGGAAAACCCAAACTCATGATGGAAGAAATAGGAAAATTGCCCCCAAAATACATACTTCCACTCGGTCTATAAACACAGAAAAAAATGTTCCAAATTCTTAACAATCTTAGAAATACAGATTAAACCAGTTTAAGGCCATTTTTGATAATCAAATTGGCAAAGGTTAAAAGTTGATAAAAACCAGCATTGGTGAGTGTGGGGTGCCACAAGTACCCACCCCAAACACTGCTGCACAGAATACAGATCAGGACAACCTTCAAGGGCGGCAACTGTAGCTGCTAAAATAAGCTTACCCTTTAACACTGCAGCTCTCAACCTAGGAATTTATCCAGAGAAAATAATTAGCTGCGTAAACAAAGATGTAAGAAGTTTAGGAATTTTATTCCAGATTCTGCTTATAATAGTAAACAAAAAAATGATCATTAGGGATCAGTTAAAGTATGATCCGTTCCTTTGATGGAATCCACTTGATAGGATATGATTTATTCTGTTTAACATTTAGTTTTACAAAACCATTAATGACACAAAATTATTCATTGTTCAGTTTTCTTAAAAGCAGGCTGCAACAGAACAGTACGCGGAATGAAATCTATAGAGGAAATTTACCAGAAGGAAATACGCTGAAAGACTGACAAGAGATTGGCAGCCAGGCACTGGGATTGTAGGTGATCTTTATTTTCTTCCTAGGAGGCCACCCTCAGCCTGCTGGGCTAAGGAAACCTGAACCAGCACCCCTCCTCTGTGGCTGGTGGATGATAAGTCTTTCCTTGAACCTCTTAACCCAGGGGGCAGATGAAGAACTCTCAGCCCCATTATACAGATAAGCACACAGAGGCTGTGAGCCTGGAATGGCTTGCCTGTGGAGAGGGAGCCAATGTGCCCATACTTGAGTCCAGTGCTCTGAGCCCACGCTCATGTCACACCCCTTATCTCAGAGCAGCAGAACTCAGACTCACATGGGCACTCAGGAGCCTTCGCACAGTGGCAGGTTTGGAGCCCAGCATGACCACCCACCTACCAGCCACGCAGCCATGGGCAAGTCTGTCTCCCTCTCAGAGACTCAGTTTTCTCATCTGTAAAGTGGTCCTAATCATCTCATGTCACAGGGTTGCTGCAATGAGGAGGGAAGCTCCGAAACACGCAGCTTCTCTTCCTGGTTGAAAGAACCTTTGACAAAGAACTGCGTCTGGACAGGGCTGCAGGGTAGGGCCCTGTTCTGTTTCCCCACCAGACAGTTTTGCCTTCTGCATACCCTGAGCTCAACAGGAGCTGTCTGGGAGGCAGACGGTGCCTTCTCCGACAACTTCCCATCTCTACCTCTTGTCCAAAAAAACGGGCTTCAAATTCTTCCTAAAACTTCTTTACAGGGCAGAGAGGGTGGACAAGGTCTCTGCCTTGGGATAATATAGACACACATTTTCTACAGTAGGCCAAAAAAAAAAAAAAAAAAAGGCCCACCCCTAAGATATCAGGTCTTCATCCCCAAACTAGACTGTAAATCTTACCTTATGTACCAAAATAGACTTTGCTGGTAGGATTAAATTTAGAGAGAGTCGTCCCAGTTCTCTGGGAGGGGTGGGCCTAAAGACAATCACAAGTGTCCTTATGAGACAAAGTGGAGGAAGCCTTAACCCAGACAAAACAAAGCAACATGGCCACAGGGGCAGAGGTTGGAGGGAGAGAGCCACAAAACAAGGATGGCCAATAGCCCCGCGAAGCTGAAAGCCTCCGGAGAGCCTGTGACCCTGGTGACACCTTGATTTCCACCAGAGAAACTGAGGGTGCACTCTGCCTCCAGAACTGTGAAAGAATGCATTTTTATCATATGAAGCCACCAGGTTTGTGATAATTTGTTACAGCAGCCACAGAAGACTAATACACTCACCCTCTCTGAATCCATGTGAAACCTCCATTAACTCAAAGGACTAAACAAAACTTTCCTGCTATTCCTCTCCTGGGTATTTTTCCAGGGGATTTAGAATCAGCACATTACAGTGACACAGCAATATCTAGGTTCATAGCAGCTCAATTTACAATTGCTAAATTATGGAAACAACCCAGATGCCCCTCACTGGATGAATGGATCCAAAAACTGTAGTACATATATACCATGGAATTCTACTCAGCAATTAGGAACAATGATATTGCAGCCTTTGAAGGTAGATGGATGGCTATGGATGAAATTATGGTGAGTGAAATCAGCATAAACTAGAGAACCAAGGGTCGAATGTCTTCACTCATCTGTGGAGGCTGGAACTAGACCCTGGCCGTTGAGAAAGGAGGTCTATTATCATGTTTTAAATCCAGATAAGGTGTAATGACATACAACCTAATACCTTTTTAGAGATGTTTTGGGAAGGGGAGGGAGGGATAAGGGTGGGTAATTGGGGGGGCACTCTTGGGGGGTAAATCTAATTTTCAGAATATATATATATATATACATATATAATTTCATTAAAAGATTGTGTGATTGTTCAACAAATAAATTTCTGAACAAAAAGCTTTCTGTTAAATAATGAAGAAAGTGACTCCTTTCTAGGTTGTTGCCCACAATCATCTGACAGCAAATGTCACCCTTCCAATGCCAGAAGGACAATACAGGTTAGAGCACAACCTCCATGTCCTCCAAGAAGGTCAACAATTCTCAAAAGGGCTCCAACAAGCCCCAGATCCTCTGCCTTACATGTACTCCTTTATATATAAGCTCCTCTGTCTACCTTTGAGGAAAAAGGGGAGGGAGGGCCCTGATTCTTAAAAAAAGAAATTGATTTTGATATAGTCCCAAAGATATGTAATTTTAGGGTATTAGTCAGCAGCAGAATGAATTGTAAAAACCACCGGACTAGTCCAACATCTTTCTATCCAGACCAAGAAACCAATGCCCAGAGAGGGAGAGGGACTCACCTAATGTCACACAGCCAGTAAGCAGCTGAGACTACAACTCAGACCTTCCAGATCCTTCTACACAGGCATGTGTGTGAGCACCTGCACGTGGGCGCGCGCACACACAGAGAGAGACAGAAAATTAGATTCCTAGCACTGCACACTTTGCCAACTTTCATCCTCAGAGAGTCACTGTTTTATTAGTTTCCTAGGGCTAACAAATTACCACAAACTGAGTAATTTATAACAACAAAATTTACTGTCTCACAGTTCCACAGGCTAAGTCCGAAATCAGTCTCTTAGAGAAAACAGGTCAGGTTCTCTCTAAAGACTCTAGGGGAGGAGACCTTGCTTGCCTCTTCCCGCTTCTAGCAGTCCTTGCTGTCCCCGGCTTCCACATGCATCGCTTCAATCTCTGCCTGTCTTCCCTCGGCACCTTCCCAGTGTCTCTCTGTGCCTCTGCTTTCTCTTCTTAGAAGGACACTAGCCATTGAACTAGGGCCCGCTAGTATGACCTCGTCTTAACTTGATTATATCTGCAAAGACCCAATATCACATTCATGGGTTGCGGGTGGACAAGAATGGGGGGCAGGGGAGAAGGTGGACCACTATGCAACCCGGCGCATGTCTATTTGGGATCTTTACCCAAACAAATGAGTAGCAGGAGTTCAAAGTCCACCAACAGCCACATAACCAAGTGTGTTCTCCGTGTCTCCTTCTGGACTGTATAGTAAACCTGTGGCTGGTTCTTCAGCCCCTCCAGCCTGCGTGTTCCTCAGGGACGAAACCAAATCCCTAGCCCCTAACGTAGTCCTAGCTTAAAGGAGGAACTCGGGGTCACTTGTTGAACAAAGGAATGAAAGAGGCATTCCAAAGCACAGCACAAAGAGTGTGGTTTCCAACAGTGAAATGGTGGCCCAGTGCCTTCCAATGGGGATGTCACTTACTTCTCAACCTCTTGCTCCTTCCTGCTTTCACAGTGGACCACTGATGTGGGGGACTCTCCTTGAGTCAGGAACCGGGCTCGCATCTGGCAACCCGCCAGCAGGGGGCAGGGTGGTCTCAAGCACAGAGCTCCAGTAGGGTGAGCTTGGCTTCGTCAGCAAGCAGAGCCCAAATGAGAGCATTTGCCTCCACAGGGACCCAGGAAACAGCTAGTCCAACTCCTCTTTGAACTGACAGAGAAACTGAGGCCTGGGCACCGGAAAGAGCTGACCCAAGCTCACACAGATTTGGGACCCAGAACTCCTGATTCCATTCCGTGGGCCATTTCTACTGCTGACTGCAGGAGCCACTGTTCCTGGGACCAATGTTAACACAGCTCGTTGATTCAACATGGGGTGCTTTTTGGTTTTGTTTTTTTAAGAGAGAGAGAGAGAGAGAGAGAGAGGGAAAATCAGCTTTATTTATTTTTTTCATCTGGGTCTTATTTTTCTGACAGTTGTGTATGTTTGAACCTGGGTCCTTGCACATGCCAGGCAAGTGCTCTAACTGCTGAGCCACTGCTCCAGCCCCAACATAAAGCTTTTTAAGAGACCCTCCCTGATTTAATTGTAAGTACATGATACATATCCCTTTGACCCAATGATGTCACATTTCTGGAAAATGTGCCCCAGAGGATGTTTATAGGAGAGAAAAATTGGAAATAAAAATTGGAAGTGGAGGTAGATGGGATAATGCAAAAAAAAAAAATTGGAAACAATCAGTATGGGCTGACTTAGTAAATGATGATGTATCTGGTTTGTGGAATATTGTATGATCATTACAAATAAAATGCTAAAAAAGTTTTGCTGGATACAGGGGTGTACATCTCTGATCCTGGAAACCCAGGAGGCTGAGGCAAGAGGTATATATATTTATATACCCTCGGCAATTTAGTGAGACTTCTCTCAAAATTTAAAAAAGGTAGTGCTGGGGGCTGGAGCAGTGACTGACTCAGTGATTACGGTGCTTGCCTGGCATGCGCAAGTACTCGAGTTCAAACCCCAGCACCACATACACAATGAAGACTGAGCAATGAAAGCCATGTGAAAAACTAAAAAATGAAATTGGTTCTTTCTCTCTCTCTCTTTAAAAAAATTAATTTAATTTATTTTTTTATTAAGATTATATAGAGATACAAATGAGAGGGAAACATTATCAAACCATCAATAACCAATGTATATATAATTAATTTTTAAAAAATGGTAGGGCTGGGGATATGACTCAGTGGTAGAGTTCCCCTGGGTTCAATCCCCTGTACCACAAAATAAATTAGTAAATAGATATGCACTTATTTATGAAGAAAATGTTCATAGTAGAAAACTGGGGAAATAATATGTCTAGTACATTCCTAACATCTTCAAATCTTACATACAGACACACACACACACACACACACACACGCACACACACATCTATTTTCATTCCATAGATATACCCCTTGTTCCAAGATATTCACTAATTAGCATTAGTGAATTAAACCTTAGGGGCTGGAGCAGTGGCTCAGCAGTTACGGCGCTTGCCCGGCGTGCACAAGTACATGAGTTCAAACCCCAGCACCACATACACAACAAAGTGTCAAGCAAGGAAAGCCACATTAAAAACTAAACAAAATTGATTCTCTCACTATCTATCCCTCTCTTTTAAAATAAGAAAGTAGACCTTAGATGTGTTAATAAGTATAATAAAATAAATAAATATTAGATCTTTGGATATTTAAAGTACATACATTTATTTTTAAATTATGTATGTGTATATATATACATATATGCGTATATTATACATTATATATAATATGTGTGCATGTGTGTGTATGTATTTATATACCCTTAGACATTAGGCCTGGGCAATAAACCCCCCTGCCTTGGGTCCAGTGGTTCAGGACGTTCTGCATTTTATGAATACACACAGACAAATAGTTATTACAGGAGACAAGACATAGACACTTCTGCTACTTGGGATCTGGTGCTCAGTGTGCAGAGCATAACCCTAAACATCAACTCGGGACTAACATCATTCAAGCCCCAGGAAACGTGTCTCCAGCTCTCGCCCTCTGTCTTTGAGACAAAGGGGGCTGAATCCCAACGCCACAGCCCTGGGTAGGCTGTGCGGCTCCTGACATCAGAGATGGACATGGCTTCCGAGTACATGGAAGATTCGAGCAGAGGATGTGCTTAAGCACGTAAAAGCAAAGACAACTTAATTTGTCAACGACCTCCTCTCAGATAGCATGAAATGCAAGATTTCCTTGCATAACAGAGCATCGTCTCCCAGTAGTGCCAAGTGTCCTTTACCTTGCTATTCTTCAAGTTCTGATTCATGGTGCCAAAGGTGCCCACTAATTAGCAGGATATTTGCAACAGCTGCACATAACAGCTGAGGAATATTTTGCAACAGCAAATAACTCATGTTACTCTTAAACCTGTCTATACATAGCTCTAGATATACTACACATGAAGCACAATACCCAGATGGAACTTGACAATCAAATAGAATAGTTTTATGATTTTAAATATTTAATCAGATTTAATCAAATGTTTTAAAATAAATTAAAAATCTGCTTTATTGAAGTATTTTATCTAAATTTTTAATATTTACTAATTGTAATTGGAAATTTGCCTTTCCATCTTAGCAGATAAACGTTAAGTATGCTAGAAGAAAAATAAAACTATAGAAAATGATTGAGATATTAAATATTTAAACATATGGTTTGTGTGATTCCAGTTGTGCTCTTACCCCGGTCCTATGTTTAAAAGAAGAAGAAAGAAGAAAGAAGAAGAAGAAGAAGTCCTGATGTAAAATACACCACAATTTTAAAGGAGATTGACTCTGGATTGTAGTGTTTCCATTACTTTTATTTTATTTTAGTATTTTTTCTTAGTATTATTCTAGATGTACAGTGAAAAATAGTAATTTAGTAAGGGGAAAACACTGATAAATGGGTATTTTTGAACAGTCAACCTCAGCTGTCCGGTCCTCAACCCAGTCCTCAACTCAGTCTGGAATGATTCTGCCTTTAACCAGGGTCCTGGGGCAGATTTCTAATTCTGACCCTTCACAACCACCCCAGATTTCTAACAGAAAGGACCCCAGAGAATGGCTGCACCCTCAGCCTGCACACCCCACTTAGCTGGCATGCTGGATTTCGGGGGTCAGTCAAGGAGATACAGAAGCTGCCGCTGAACACCCTGTGGCGTAGTCTCCAGGCAAGCAATGTTCTCAGCCTTGGAGAGTTTTTCCCTGAGAGCTTAGCTCAGTGCTATTTGGGGGCCGCTTTAGTTAGCTTTTTCATTACTGTGATCAAAAGACCAGAGGACAGCAACGTAGAGGAGGAAAAGTTTATTTGGGGCTTGTGGTTTCAGAGGTCTTTGTCCATAGATGGCCAACTCTGTTGCTGTGGGCAGTGAGTTGCCCACAGCATGGCAGAAGGGTATGGAGGAGGAAAGCAGCTCAGGACATCAGGACATGGCAATCGGGAAAGGGAGAGAGGAAGAGGAGAGAGAGAGAGAGAGAGAGAGAGAGAGAGAGAAAGAGAGAGAGAGAAAGTGTTCCACTCACTAGGAACAAAATCTAAACCCAAAAGCCATGTCTCCAGTGACCCACCTCCTCCAGCCACACCCTACCAGCCTAAAATTACCACCCAGATAATCCATATCAGTGGATTAAGCCAAGGTAGACACCAGCCACTGTCCCTGGAGTTACCAACTTCCCATTCCCCCGCAATGGGGTGGAACAGCTCAGAAGCTGGCATTCCAGAAGCCTCCTCTGGAGGATGACCAAGCACCCCATTGGCAGGGGAGATGCCATCAGAATTCTGTGGACCTGTCTGGAGCCCAACAAATGTGATCATTCCGTAAAATGAACCCAGGATGAGGAGAAAAACAGTGTCCCCTGGGAGGAAACTCCAGAGGGAGCTGATGGAGAAGGCAGCACATTCCCCGGCTGCCATTCCACCACCTGCCCCAGAGCAGCCTCCCAGCTCCCTGCCTTGTGGCCACTATCAGGCACTCACCCTCAATGGCTGCATTCCCTTGCCAGACCTCGACCAGTAGGAAGCTCCTCCGGAAACTGAGGAAGGGTCCTCTGCCATCCTGTAAGCTACAGGTCGCTGAAGGTGGAAGTCAGGAGGACCTCAACCCGAATCAACCCTTCTTTTTACACAGAAGGCTCAGAAAACTCACCGGGTTATTGGCCCAAGGCAGATCTTGTCGCAACAGAACCCAGCATTTTCTTTTCTGGCCCACCACATGTGAGGACATGGTGACATTTTAAATTGAACACAAGATACCTGTCACATTCCTGAAGGAGACGCACTTATACTTCAGGATTTTTAAGAAAAGAATCTCTGCCCAGAAGCTTGCTGCAAGCTACAAATTGAGCCAAGGTGGAGGCTGCAACAACCTTATCTCTACTAGAGCCCCAGAGGCTCCCAGGGCGATACCTGGCTCGAGGTGGGCATTTTTCATTATGGGTTTTTGTGTTTTCTTTTGGTTTTGGTTTTGCGGTTGTTGTTATTGTTTTGTTTTGTTTTCTTGAGACAGGCTCTCACAAAATTGCCCAGGCTGGCCTCAAACTTTCAATCCTCCTGCCTCAGCCTCCTGAGTAGATGGGATTACAGGTGTGCCCCTCCAGGCCCAGGCACTTTCTCAGATTTTAACATCTTTGAAATGGGATATAACTTGCAACTTGGGACATAACAGGTCAAAGTGCAAATGTCAGTATATTTTTCCTTAGTCAATCAATCATCGTGCAGTATACAATTAATTGATGGCACCTTAGATTCAATGAAATATGGTGAAATATGATCACAGTGGCCAAATCATATATGTCAAATAAATAAATGTGCCAAGAACTCTGCTGAGGTTCTTCATCCATCATCTCATCTGCTCCTCCCCTAATTTCTTTTCTGAAGGAATCTTTGTTGTACTCGTTTTACAGATGGTTAAGACAAAAGCCAAGAGCCCTGAAGGCACTTGTGCAAAATCACACAACAACAATGGTGGAGCCAGAATCGACATCCAGCTCTGGGTAGACGTACTTTCCGCTGAACCACAAAGAAATCTGGCATTCCCAGGAGAATGCAGTTCCTTAGCCACCAAATACAGTGACCCACCATCCTTGTTTGCCCTGGTCTGCTGGTAAGGGGAGTGGTACCTAGGACATGAGAGTTTCAGCGCTGAAACCAGGCAAGTCCCTGACAAAACAGGATGGCTGGTCATCCTGTCACCGAGTCCTACTCCTCTGCTTGCTTCCTTACGCACTGCCTCTGCCTCTTCCAGGGCCTGCACCTAAACACACCTCTTGTGCCCTGAGGCCTGATTGGGATTCCCAGGGCTGGAGTCCCTCTCTGAATGACAGGCAAACTGCAGACGTCCCTCCTTCCCTGAGAATCTGCCACCAATACAGGCCAAATCCAGTTGTTCACTGGGCCTGCTGATGTTCACAGGACCTGCAGGACAGTTCCCGCAGCTGGTGGAACATCTGGTCGGGTTCTCACAGCTTCACTGAAATTATGTACCAGTCTATGACTCCTTAACTCCTCTTTCTTGCTGCTACATGGATTTAACAAGAGGCTCGATCTTTGGGGTTTCTGAGATGCTGGTAATATTAGCACATTCAGATGGCCCTGACTGCAGCTGCAGGAATCCAGGGAAGACCCAGCTTTATTCAGAAGGCCAAGGTGCCTTTGGGCAGAGCTCCTCAGCAGGATCCCCACCCCAAGGCTTGTATAACAATGCAGAATCCCTGGCCCAGGCCTAGATTTCATGTCAGGTTCCAGGGCTGGAGTCTAGACATTTGTATCTTAAATAAGCTCCCCAAGTGTTTCTCATACATGCTAAAGGTTAAAAACCTCATGTGAAGGGTATCCTGCTTCCAGGTGTCCCTCCGCCTTGCAGATCTCTGCTCTTCTTCCTAAATAAATCCTACTCTTTTTACTCCTCAAAAAAAAAAAAAAAAACCCTCATGTGAAGATAGCTCCAGAACATCATATGGCCCCTACCCCATGTGTCACCTCCCTCCAGACCCTACTGCAGCTGGGTCCAGAATCCTAATGCCCCTCCCCTTGAGACCCTGACTGCAGCTCCCTCCCCCTGGGCATGTCACTGCTGTCCCATGATTAGACAGGAAAGGTTCAACAGCTCCATTCCCACTCAGGGTGATGGCTATAGTCCCCAGAAAGGACCTGTAGTCACAGTGTAAGAACCCCAGGAGCAGGTACGTGGAGGAGGCGCTGCTTTTACCCACTACACGCGGGTAGTGGGTAAAAGTGTCCTCTTCCACCAGCTTCCCCATAAACTGAGTTCTCTACCTGCTCTGGCTGATACTTGAGTCCTAGGCCACAGCTCCAACTCTGGGGACCCAGGTTCTGCCACCCACCACCTCAAGAGTCCAATCAGAGACACGACAGATGATGAAGCAAGACAATGCTTCTATTCTATGTGGCCACACTGGCAAGCAGGGGCTTAAAGTTTTAAGTCCTGTTGTCAGGGTACCCACAAGAGCATCGGGATTATACAGGGAAAGAAGAAATCAGGGGCCTGAAGTATACATGCAGAGTCAAGCAGTCTTGGTCACTGTGGTCTGATTGATCATCATCTCAAGGTTCTACTGGCTCTGGGGAAGCTGCTATTTTTTTTAATTTTTTATTAAGGAGTTGAGTTATTATTCCATCATAAATGCATATAAAGTAACAATGTGATATGCATATGTTCTTAAACCAAAATTACCCCCACATCGCCCACAGCCCAGTCTCTTGATTCTTCTAGGTTTCTACCCTACAAGTGATATAAATGCTTAGACTGGGAATTTTCCCAGAATCAAATGGTTGCATAAATATTATTTGGATTCTCAGAGGGTGGGGGGTAAAGAGTATGCAACATTGTTGCTTGTCTCCTTAGATCCGTCATGATCCTCCCCCGCTACTTCCACCTGCCCCCTTCCCCTCCACCCTACATATCTGTGGTTGCCCTAGATTATGTGTTGCTATTACTTTGCTGGGACCAATACATAAGTTTGACTATCTTTTACCCAAGCCTGAATTTAGCTCCAGACTCCATAAATGAGTGAAAACATTCAACCCTGACTCTCTGGGTTTGGCTTACTTCGCTCAGCATGATTTGGAAGCTATTCTTTAGGGGCAACCTGGATCCCATCATGAGATGATCACTCCCACATGGGAGGCAGCCTTGGTTCCCATCATCCGACCACAAACCTGGATCTTCTTTTTTTTTTTTTTTTAAGAGAGAGGGACAGTAAGAGAGAGAGAAGAAAAGAACCAATTTTATTTAGTTTTGCATGCAGCTTTCATTCCTCCAACATTTTATTGTGTACGTGGTGCTGGGGTTTAGAACCCATGTCCTCACACATGCCAAGCAAGCACCGTAACTGCTGAGCCACGGCTCCGGCCCCTGTTCCTACAATCTTGAAAATAGCTTAGTTGGTCTCATCTTGGTGCCTTAGCCTTAATGAGGAAAAGAGGTTAGGTAAATTTAGGACTCATCAGCCTTATCTTACCACTTTTTAGACAGACACTCCTTAAATGATGAGATGTCTACCCACAGAGTTGAGCAGGAATCTGACCCGAGCTTAAGGAAACAGACAGCTGCAGCCCAAGGGAAGAGTCAATGCTTTTAGCCACAGCTGCCTGTAAGACCCTGTTACACCATCACACTTGCCTCTGTCCTCCACAGCCTCCCTGCTCCTCGCCTGAACCCTCCCAGGCTCCCTGAATCCAGGACATGAAAAACTGCCTTGGAGCCCTTATTCACTGTACATGACTCGTTCACAAATGACACAACACAGAGACAGGGCCTGGGTTTCGCCCTTTGCTATATTCCCAGTACAGAGCTCGGAACATTGTAGGAATCTAACAATTAAATAGCTATATACATAGATCCCCATATGATCCCATGAAACAGGAATGATTATTATCCCATTTTCACAGTTGAGGAACTGAGGCTCCGAGAGGTTGAGGAATTTACTCACAGTGCTCACTGCTAATTGGTGGAACAAAACAGTGACACACCTCACCATCCCCAGGCCTCCCAGCTCTTCTCCTAGGGATCGGGGGCACACAGACCTGGGGCTCCTTCGGTGGCTGGTTTGCATTCTGTCCTGGAACTGAGTGCTATAAAAATCTCTCCTCTGCTCTTGCTGCTACATGTCCATTTCTGCTTCTCTTTTCTCCCCACTTTCCCTTCCCAGACCAGCCCTGCCACTCTGTCCACAGCCTGATAGAGTCCCACAGTTCCTTTAATGTGGGACCTCTCAAAATAAATGCAGCAGCATGCTGTAAAGAGAAAAAAAAAATCCAGCATCACACCCAGGTGATACACCAACCCTCATGAGTTGGGGAAAGAGAGGCAAGTTAATATCTAAAAGAATCAGTGCTTTTTTTCCTTTCAGATCTGCCTTAAATGGGAAGCAAAAATAAACTAAGGAAAAAATAAAAATAACTCCTGAAGATTAAAAAAATGATATTCGGAAAACTTGTAGAAATAGATACAATAATGATAATTGGAAACTGGCTTCCACCCTTTATAGCAAATCCTGATGAGATACATCCTGAAGTGTAAACAGATTTGAACAATAAATTTATTGAACCATATACAATTATTTCTGGAGAGAAATGGATGAGCGGTTGGTTAGACAAATGGAAGAGGTGTGAATGATTCTTAACACTCTGATCTGGCAAAATGGTCCTTGGAAATTAATGGAACAAAAAATTATACCGGGGAAAAGAAGCATCATCAGGAGAAAGCACTAAACATAGGAACCATGAAATGAAAATGCATTCTTATGAATAAGAGAATTAATGAAATGAATTTAAGAAAAGGTCAAGTTGGGGAGAATATCAGATGGGCTGCAGCTCCACAAAGTCCCTAATTTACTGTGGCATTTGAAGCACAGGACTTTTGGATGTACAAAGTCCTTGAAAAATTGTCCATTCAATGTGGTGTTTTATATAGATGTGGAACCTCAGGTCCAGAGAAGGTGAGCTACTTGCCCAAGGCCACACAGCTATGTGGGTACAATCTTACGCTGGATCAATGCCACATGTGGATCAAGTCACATCCTCTGTCCAGTCTGGGCTGGTTTCAGTGACAGATGCTATGCTATAGAGGTTGCTGAGAAGCATGGAACAGGCCTGGAGTTTGCTCAAGAGTTGTCATGCAAAGAACATACTGTCTAGAATCAGGGAGACCCGAATTCAAATCCTGATTCTACCAATGACCAGCTGAGCCCTTGTTAGTCATTCCACCTTTCTAAACCTCAGTCTTCTCATCAGGAAAATGGAGCAACCCATTGCCTGCTTTGCAGAACGAAATGACATCTCTCAGGAAAAGCACACAGTACATAGTAGAAACTCAATGAATGTTATTATTCAATTCATTGCCTGAAAATTCTTAATTTACCTCAAAAGGAAAAATGGCATCGCAAAGAAAAAACATCATGGAAAAGAAAGTTCTAACGGAAAGAAATCAGGAATGGAGGGCAATCCAAAAGTTTTTAGCTTTCTGCAGAGAAGTCAAATGGTCCAGGATTGCAGAAAAAAATGTACTCAGGCCTGGTACAGTGGCACACACTTTGCTGTCTCAGCCGTTCTGGAAGCTAAGGCAAGGAGGATAGCAAGTTCAAGGCCAACCCTGGCAATTTAGTGAGACACTGTCTCAAAATAAGAACTGAGGATGAAGCTCAGTGGTAGAGCTCTTGACTAGCAAGGCCCTGGGTTCAATTCCAGCACCATATACAAGAAAGAAAGACAAAGGGGGAAGAAAAAAGGAATGAAAGAATATGATCACTCAGACTTGGGTGCAGCCTGGAAAGGGCTAGCACCTCCTTCCCGCTGTGGTTCTCGAGCAGCCCTTCCCCAGGTCATGCTGCGGGGTCTTGAGGAAACACGTCCATCTCCAGAGCATGCCTCCCATGACTAGGCAGTGGAGGGGTTCTGAGTCAGGGCCCCAAATGTCCGGGTGTGGTTCAGGAACAGAGGCAAAAGGGCCCCAATGAGGAGGTTCCGCTTCCCACCACAGGGGGCACCAGAGAGGCACCGTCCTACCTGGGCTGTCTCAGGAGCACCTGCAATGTCCTGCAAGCCTGTGCAGCTAGAATGGGGGACTTTGTGGACAAATTCGGCAATACCCATGGAGCTGCTGAGATCCGTGGGGCCGTGGGGTGACTCCACTCAGCAGTGCACTCAAGTGATCTTACTTGCCAGGGAAATGAGAGGCACCTGGTCAAGAACTAATTCTTGTAATCCTATTAGAAGCCAAAGTGTAGTTAGCTGGAATCATTTTCACAAACTAATGCTATGAACAGCTTAATAGTTTATCGCCTAGTAAGTTATTAAGCTTGGAGATCTCATGGGGTCACATAGCCCAGGATGCACCCAATCAGCAGCCCAGAGAGGCTTAGTCACTCCACTCCACGCTGAGACCAATTGTCACAGATCCCTCAGATAAAGCTGCTGCTCTGACTGAATTCACTAAACAGCAGTGATGTCCCAGTTAAGAGTCTGCCACATTCAGCAACAGTCTTCCCCATCGCCCCACCTGAATCGATCCCTGCCTCCCCGAACTCCTACAGCTCTATGTCAAGCACGTTTTTGTGGAAAGTAAGACGTGACTGCATGTTAGGCGGCAGCAACTGAAGTCAGGGACCACCTTTTCTTCATTCCCAATACCGTCAGAAGTACTTAACTTAGTACATGGCACATGGCCAGAGCTCAGAGGCATTCTTGGCACTATATTAAATAATTGTGGGAAATGGGGGGCAGGGTGAGTCATGTCAAATGACTCCGAAGCCAAACTTTCCAACAGTGACTGTTGGTGTTGTTGCTGTTGTTTTAATACCCCCCATTCTTCCTAGGGAAGTATAAGGTGGTTTATACCAAGGGACTTACAGTAAAGGGTCCTTGGCTCTGGGTTCAGCCCTGGGCTTGGCTGTGGCTGCAGAATTAACCTAAAGGAGGGCAAGGTTTGGTGTTGGAGGAACCCAGGGTCAACCTCCCGCCCTCTGCCTATTGCCTTGGACTTCATTTTCCTTGTCTGTAACAAGAAGGTAATCGAAATCTCTTTGCAGGGATATAGTGGGGTTTAAATTTAACAATGTGCAAAGTGCCTGGATCATAGCAGGCTCATAAATACAGTAGTTTCCTTCTCCTTTTATCTTTTAAAAAGACATGGTGGGGTAGGAAAAATGCTTAGGCTTCAGTGCTAGACTGAGCTGCCTTGCTTTGAAAGCTCCATTCTCCACTTACGTTCGTGTGACTTTGGCAAGTTATTTAGTGTCTGAAAACTTCTGTTTTTCTCATGTGTGGAATGATAATAATACTACCTACTTTATTTCCTTGGGAAGTACTATATGAGTCTAGTAAAATGCTGAGAATATTGCCCAAAACTTACTCATTTCTAGACATATGGGTGCTGATACTATTCTCTTCCTTAGTCTGGAATTAAACATCCACCAGGCCCACAGTCAGGGTTGGGCTTTATAGTGGACTCTGGATTTAGGAACCTGCCAAGATCAAGAGACCAAGTACCTGGTTGAGGGCGGAAAGTGCCCCCTGTGTGGTCAGAACCACGGACAGCTCCACCAGCGCTGTCCCCAGGTTGTGGTGCTGCCCTGGAGGTGCCCGGCTCCCTGGGAGTACACTTTCCAGGAACTACTCCACACAGATTACTCTAAAGGAATTGATTTATTGGTTCTCAACTTCCATATGCCTTCCTTCCTGAACATGGTCTGTTCTGGCCGTGGTGAAAGTGTCATGTGGTTCTCCATCCCACTTTTCCTTCCATGCCTCTCCTTCACTATAAAGACTTACACCTCCTCTTCCTTCCTTCCTTTCTTGCTTTCTTTCTTCCTTTTTTAAACCAGGGATTGAACCTAGGGTTGCTTAACCACTGAACCACATCTCCATCCCTTTTTACTTTTGAGACAAGATGTTAACAAAGTTACTCAGGGCCTCAGTAAACTTGCAACCCTCCTGCCTCAACCTCCTGAGTCCCTGGGGTTACAGGCATGCCCCGCCGCACCTGGCTTTCATATATCCTTTTCACCCTGAACCTTACTATTATGCATTATCCCATTGAGTTGCAAATGCTGGGATCAAATAAAGACATCTGACAAATGGTATTCTCAATGTCAACTTTCATCAAGGTACTACGATCACCACACTCCAAATCCAAGGCCACCACATACAGATGTATAGGTTGTCTGCTGCGAAACTCCAGAGGTTGCCGTTCATGTCATAGTCCACTGAATGACTGCCCCTAGTAGTGCATAGCATGCATGGCTGCGTAAGGCTTTCCTATCCCCATCCACCTCATTAAGACATACATTCTTTTTTTAAGAGAAAGGGAGAGAGAGAG
Source organism: Aplodontia rufa (assembly GCA_004027875.1). Taxonomy (NCBI): domain Eukaryota; kingdom Metazoa; phylum Chordata; class Mammalia; order Rodentia; family Aplodontiidae; genus Aplodontia; species Aplodontia rufa. The sequence goes on from PVKS010003896.1 coordinate 21,032, forward strand.
AGAGAGACAGAGAGAGAGAGACAGAGACAGACAGACAGACAGAATCAATTTTATTTATTTTTTCATCTGGCCTTTGTTTCTCTGACATCTAGTTGTGTTTGAACCTGGGTCCTCCTGTGTGCCAGGCAAGTGCTCCCACTGCTGAACCACTGCTCCAGTCCCAAGACATACATTTCTTTTTTCTTTCATTTTTTTAAGATGGAGAGACGGTGAGAGAGAGAAAGATAAACAATTTTATTTAGTTTTTCACGTGGCTTCGTTGTTTGGAAACTTTGTTATGTACATGGTGCTGGGGTATGAACCCGTGTCCTTGTGCATGCCAGGCAAGTACCATAACTACTAAGCCACTGCTCCAGCTGCAATAGATACATTTCTAATAAAACTTAGCTCTTTAATAATTACTTATCAAAATTTGTGATACATTCATGTTGTCTTTATCAACTTTGTATTACTACTGCTTGAGATGATAATTCAATCCAGAAGAATTTTTTTAATACTTAAGAGAGTTATGGTCAGAGGAAATTTTAAAAATTCAATTTATATACATCTATTTGTTGTAGAGAAGTATGATAGAAAAATCAATAAAAGACTTTCAAGCATAAAAATACATTACATTAGGATAAAATTCTGTGGGGGAAGCGGATTGGAAATACAATTTCCTGCTGTTAAATAAGAGCTCATTTGTGTATTTTTTAAAAGGATGGTGGTATCATATTGGTATAATATTTGTATTTTATTGGATACATTTAAAAGAGCAATGTAAGAATTTTATCTCATCATGTCTATATTCATAATACACTAGACATTACAACCTTTGTAATTGTTTAAAATTGTTACAAAATATTCTAGGTGACAATTTAAAAGTGTCCACAAAGGGATATAGACTTTCAAAATTAATTTCAGCAGCATGGAGCAAAGATGATTAACCCCACCAATGTTGTCAATGTCACTTTAGAGATCAGCTTGTCCCAGCAAATGAGTGCCTACTTTGCACATAAGAATACACAGCCTCTTTGGTCCTTTGCTTCTCTTCAGGCCAAACTGAGGCTCAGGGGCCAGGACATTGCTCTATGGGAAGGATGGTCTTTGACCACTAGATTAGATTTGACTGATTATTGTCTCTCCTTACCTTGCCAAGGGACTTGGGTTTTTCTTCTGTGTAACTGTGGTCAAATGCTTACCTCCTTCTGCCCCCAGGGCCAGAGGTTTGATTAGGCCTCTTTCTGCTCAGACCCTAAGGGGCTTCCATGGTGGTTTGGGACTTAGGCTTCTCCTCTACCCAGGCTCCCTTGCTGTACATCTGACATCATATCTAGCACACAGTAGGTCTATAGTAAATGCACCTAACCATGGGACAACCCCAAGCACTGACAGATCCACTTTTTCCTCATGGGAAATTCCAAAACAGTTTTTGAGCAACTTACATACACAAACTTTAGGAATATAGATGAGAGAAACCAAGTTCTCCCCATAATCTTTAATTTTTAAAAATCAGTTAGACATATATTTAAAGTCACATCAGTGTGTGACTAGAAATTAATATGATATTCAGAAATTAGCATATGAACACAAAGCTTATACAAATGACAAGTGTAGTTCAAAGAATCTCTTCTCTTCCATGTTCACATCTGATTCACGAAGCAGTTGTACTCACTCCTCACATATGTCTTTGACATTGGTATCTTTGTCATCACCAGAGCCACTTCTGGAATACATCATCTTTGGCTTTATCTAAGTCATTAAAGACACACGATGCTTTGCATCGTGGATGGTGCTGTCACTGGAAATTATACTCCCGGTCCCAAGTACCCATTCTCTATTCATGAGCTCTGCAAACTAACCACTTAGTGTATTGTTGTTTAAAGGGATCTTTAAGAGACTTGTTTATGAAATCCAACACTTGCAATTATAAGGAAAAATTACTAAATCTGTACTTGGTGGTTTTGTCTCCATTTTTGCTCCAGTGAATGACCTTTATCAGCACTTGAAACATAGCATTGATTGGAGTTATTTTGGACTAAAATGTTTTTCCCCAAATAGTGCTTTGTGGATGAAAATGAAATGACTAAGAGGAAGCCCTATAATTTGAAAGGTTTAGGCTGAGTAGATGAACTTTTCCAGCTTGGGGCTGGTTGAGGGTGCCCTCCTGGGATTTACCCACGAGTACACCGGGTTCTAGTTTGGGGAGAGGCCAGTGGTAAGAGCCGTAATTCCAATCCAGACCCAAGCTAGGGAGAAGCAGCCGTGTGTACCAAGCACTTCCTCGGCACCAATAGTGTGCCACAGCTGTTCTCACCTGCTGCCCTGCTAGTCTACCAGCCAGGTGTGAGGTGACTGTTTATCCACGTTTAGCAACGAGGAAACTGACATTCTAGGCATTTTTCAACCACACATATAGAGATACGAAAAACTGGCCAATAATTCATCTCCCAAGTGGTTACAAACTTCTGTCCAGTGGCTCAGAGCTAGCTTTGGAGTGCAACATCTCAGATTTAAATCCTTGTTCTCCCACTTAGAAGACATATGACCAGCAACAAGTCATTTAATATTTCTGGGCTTCATTTTTGTTACCTATAACATGGAAGTGATAATGCCAACCTCATAGGGTTGTCATGAGGATTAAAATAATGGTATCTGGAAAAGAAATATCTTCATCTTGTAAAGGAAAAAAACAATCTTTTTTTTTTTATCATGGTACCTGGGCTGGGGATATATATAGCTCATTGGAAGAATGTGGCTTAGCACACACAGGCCCAGGGAATAATAATAACAATAATAATACCTACCACAACTCCCTATATCATAAGCACTGCTCACAAGAACCTGGAATGCCCAACTCAAGCTCTGAGGACAGAACACATAAAGAGAGAGGAGGTTGCTCCTTGGGAGGACATAGATTCCCTGGACAGTGAGTGACCACATCTTTGTGCACTGAATTGTGAAAAAGAGACAGGCTTTCAAAACTAAACTGACCACTCACTCAGACACAATACCAGGGACTAACAGGGGTCTCAGTGTGTGACTAGCATCCTAAAAAAGTCATGTTTGTGGCTTGTTTTTTTTATCATTCCAAACATCAATCAGCTCATTATACACAAAAAGAAAACTGCAGTCAACTCGAATTTCCAGGGACAAGCTCAGCTGTTATTTTGGTATCACCTTTCTAATTCTTTCTTGTTGATTTGTGTGTTGTCTGCTTGCCTGCTTTTCCTCTTTAAACATCAGACATAGGATCACACCACGCACATTACTTTGCAACTTGGTTTTCTGACTCAACACTTCATGTACATCCTTCTTCAGCATTAATTATTATTTCACAGCATTTTGACGGTTATAAATGTTCTACTGAGTGGTTATAATGGACTGTTTTTAGCCAATCCCCTTTTTTCGTGGCATTTGAGTTGTTTCTAATTTTTCCCAGTATAAACAAGATGTTTTTGAATTTTACAGTGATTACCGCACTTGCTTCCGTCATGTGAGATCTTCTCATTAACTTGGCAGGAGAGCAATACTATGGTCACTCTGTCCATTTAACAGAAGACAACACGGAGACTCATGAAATAAAGGTGGCTTGCTGAGGGTCACTCAGTAACTGGTAGAAGAGCACCCAACGGAGGTTTCTGGGGCTCCAGGTGCAGCCAACGTCCTGACTCCTTCATTTCTTCTCATGGAAAAATGAATCCTACACCTTCTCCCTCTCCAGGAGCATCTGGGTTTAGAAAGAGCCCTTGACCCAAACCAGAAACCCAGACCTGATTCAACATAGCTTTTCATCTCTCTCTAGCCCATCACTCAGCCTTATTTTTTTAAATTAAGGACTTGAGTTGTTGTACAATCATAAATGCATATAAAGTAACAATATGAAATGCATTTGTTCCTAAAGCAGAGTTACCCCCACATGGCCCATACCCCAGTCTCTCTTGATTCTTTAATATTTTGCCCTTACAACCAATATATATGTGTACATGTGTGTATACACACACACACATATATATACATATATATATATATATATGAATTTTCCAGAATTAAATAATTGCATAAGTATTATTTCACTTCTTGGAGGCAGGTAAAGAGTATGCTACATTGTTAATTGTCTCCCTAGATCCCTCCCTATCTTCCTTCCCCTCCATCTATCCCTTCCCCTCCATCCACATATCTATGGTTCCCCTAGATTATATGTTGCTTTGCCTTTGCTGGGTCTAATACATGAGTTTGACAACTTTCATCCAAGCCTGGGTTTTGCTCCAGCCTCCACAAATAAGGGAAAACATTGGACCCTTGAGTCTCTGGGTTTGGTTAATTTTGCTCAGCATGATTTTTTCCATTGCCATTCATTTACCTTCAATAGATTCAATATCATTGTTTCTAATAGCTGAGTAGAACTCCATTGTATATATACACCAGAGCTTTTGGATCCATTCATACAGTGAGGGGCATCTGGGTTGGCTCCATAATTTAGCAATTGTAAATTGAGCTACTATGAACGTAGATTTTTTTGTGTCACTGCAATGTGCTGATTCTAACTCCTCTTATTTATTTTTTAATTTTTAAAACTTCTTTGCCATGCTAAGGATGGAACCCAGGGCCTTATGCATGCTGGGCAAGCACTCTACCACTGAGACATCCCAAAACAAACCAAATCAATCTTATTTTGATCATTGTAATTACTGCTACTTATTTTCTTGTTTTTTGCTTGTCATTTATGTAGTTTGGGACTCATTGGGGCAGAACTAACCCCAAGAAGGTATTTTGGTTGTCATCAGTTGGGAGGCAGAGGAAGGCAGGGACACTAAACACCTCTACAAGGCAAGGGTGGTTTTATATGCTCATGACACTCTAATTTTAACAAGACATCCATGCAGGTCAGAAACCTAAATCCCAACTCCATCTCACACTCAAACGCAAAGGATGGTAAGGTTGGTTTAATTTATAATGACTTTTCCAAGAATGAAACCAACATGGAAGCTGAGAGGTTTTTTTGTAATTTCTTTTTTTAGAGACAACTGTTTTCTTCAACCCAGTGTTTCAACATTTCAGAAAGTGATATCATCATTGGCAACACCATGCATGGCATTTGAGTCACAGATACTACTTCTGTGTCAGCTGCCTTTGTGGCTGCCATATTCAAAGCCATTCTAAGAATATTTACCAATATACATTTTTAGCCCTTATTTCAACATGTTAAAGAGAAAATGTCAACATTCAGTGGGATATCATGTCTTTTTGTTAAATTCAAACATTCACTGTAAGTTAAGTGTAAGGACCTGAGTGCTCCATTATTTTTTCCTGCACAGTTATGACCAAACATTTGAATACTGTAATATGTATGATTAAAATTACTTTCCTTTTTTTAACATCATATGACAAGTAAAATGCTATAGTGGTTGTTTAAATTACATGGTGAGTGCAATATAATATTAATAGATTTAACTTCAGGATAATTTTAGAAATTATATTATCAGGGTCTGGAGCAATGGCTCAGTGGATATGGTGCTTGCCTGGCATGAGCGAGTATTCGAGTTCAAACCCCAGCACTACGTACACAACGAAGTCTCAGAGCAACGAAGGCAGCATGAAAAACTAAATAAAAATTGATTCTATCTCACGGTCCCTCTCTCTTAAAAAAAAAGAAAAGAAGGAAGGAAGGAAGAAAGAAATAAATTGTATTCTCAACTGTTGACCTCTCTTCCTGCTAGAACATCAGCTCTATGAAGGCAAGGTCTGGTCTAACACGGGCCACTGCAGCCCCAGCACTCAGGAGAGCTCTCAATAAAGATCAGTTGAATGAAGAAAAATGGAAGTATTCCAGGCACTGTCCAAGAATTTGGGTGGGGAGAGATTTATAGTCAGGGTTCAGCCTTAGACAAGGGGATTAAGCAACATTCCTGAAATTCAGTTTCTCCAAGTACAAATCCACGCAGGAGCCCTGATCTGCCCGGATGGGAAAGGGCATAGGGAGATCTTGGACCTGGAAACTGCTGGCCCAGTGCCTGGCGGCAGGGAGGGCAATGGTGGTTGTCGTCATTATGAGATTTCTCAAGCAGCAAACCTGAGCTCTCTATTCTCAGCCAGCAACCCCCTTTCTCGGCTCAAAATCTGTTTGTGGCTGCTCTCGATACACTGTCCTAAGTGCCTCCTATTCCCATTCATCTCCTTCTACCTCCCCCCCCCCCCAGGCCTGGGCCACCTTCAATAATCTCACTCTAATTGGAAATTGGGGCTGTCAGGGTGACCTTCCTCTCCCCTCCCTGGTTCTCACCTTGGTCCCTGTCTCTGACAGATGCAAACATCCCCACAGCTCCTAGCAGAAGCCACAGACCAGGAGGGTGCCGCGAGGGGCAGGCTCCCACAGGCACTGTGGTGGGCAGGCCTGTGCCCTAGCCTTCAGCTGCCATGCAGGAGTGGGCCTGGCCTCACTCATGATGAAATGTGCTGCCCCTGGGGAGCCGTCCCTGGTCTTCCAGAGTGGCTCCGCGGCAGGTTTATCACACTCGCTGAGAGAAGACATAATCAATTCCCCAGCTGGCACTTTGCGCTGAATACCCACTTTTTCAGCTTGATAGCAGGACTAAATTAGTTATTTAGCAACTAGGCCCTAATTTAGAGCAAGCGAGAGCCTTGACAAGGATCATTGTTCAAGGCCATCCCCCTTTTGCCTTCAGATAGGAGGCCAACAAATCCCCAGAAGGTGATAAATAGACAATTAGAAAATAGATATATTTGGTTAGATGTACAAGGCTCCCCAGCGCTGTCAGGCTCACAATGAAGGGGGCCAGGGTAAATTGGTGGCCAATGAACGCCAGCTGCACGGCCATCCGTCCTGCAGACACTCAGCCATATGTGGCCATTTACAGGCCGTCCTGAAGAATAGATCGGACCAATAAGACCAGAGGGAACTAAAAATACTTGACAAAGTTGGCTGCTCTTCATTTAACAAGAATAAAATATCTAATGGGGTGTAATGGAGGCCATCAATCACCTGCTGCCAGGCCCGACCATAATACCACACTTTTAACTATTAATGCAACTTTTTTCTCTAATAAGTGGGACAGGCACATCCGCTTTGTACACAGGGTGGATGTGCGGGGAATGGAGATGAATGGGAGATGCTGGAGAGCTGTGGTAGAGGATGAATTCCACCTTAAAACTAGGAAAGGGATGGTGGGAATGTAAAATGGCACAGCCACTATGGAAAACAGTATGGTAGCTCCTTAAAACCTTAAACGGAATTATACTATGATCTAACAATTCCACTCCTAGGTGTAAACCCAGAAGAACTGAAAGCATGGAACTCAAGCAGGTATTTATGCACTCAATTTCACAGCAGCAGTATTCACAATCCTCAAAAGGCTGAAGCAACCCTGTGTGTCCATCATCAGATGAATGGATAAAGGAAATGTAGTAAATATATACAATGGAATATTATTCAGCCTTTAAAAAGAAGGAAAATTTGACACATATTACACCATGGATGAAACTTGAGGACATTATGTTAAATGAAATAAGCTAGTCACAAAAAGAAATGTCCTAAGATTTTATTTATATAAGGCACCAAGAACAGGTAAATTCATAGACATAAAAAGTAGACATGTAGTTGCCAGAGTCATTAGATAGGTGGGAAACGGGAGTTACAATTTAATGGGTATAGAGTATCTATGTGAAATAATTTTTTTAAAATCTGGAAATAGATAAAGATGCTGGTTGTACAACATTGTGAATATACTTAATGGCACTGAATTGCTACTTATATGGTTATCATATGTATAGTTTACCATAATAAAAAGAGAAAAATTAATAGGACAGGAAGTCAGGTACAACATATGTGTCATTTGCTTGAGGGGCAAACCCTGGGTTCAGCAGCTAGGTGAAGGGGAGCTTTTCTAATCCACCTGCTTCTTTAGATTCCAAGAAGCAGCCACTGAGCCCCATTCTGCAGAAGACCAGGTCCAAGGATATAGGATGTATGTGGATTAGGCCTCACCTGCCCTCATGGAGCCGTAACTCTATCGATGACAACACATTCCCCTGGACATTCTGTCTGGGGAGACTGGCTTTTTAGACCTGAAAGAACAGAGGAAAGATTATCTCCACAGAAGAACACAGGCAAAGGGGACAACCCTGGTCCACATGACACACACACCCTTTCAGCTGGAGAGGTTGGTATGTGAGAGGATGAATAGACAGAGAGGCAGAAGACGAGGCTGGAAGCCATCAAGAAAGTCCTCATTCAGGGGTGGGGATGTAGCTCAGATGTAAAGCATGTGCTTAGCATGCGCAAGGCCCTGGTTTTGATCTCCAGCAGCCCCTCCCTGGAAAAACAAAAGAAAGCCTTCATTCATTCATTTGCTCACTCTACAAATATTTAACTGTGATGTCAGATATTAGGATATGTGGAAGAGAGAAATATCAAAAACTTAACTTTTTTTATTTGTCAATAATTTCCACTCTTGTTGGCTTTAAAATATCAGATTTAAGAATTAGCTTCCAGAGGGGCTGGAGTGGTGGTTTCATGGTTACGGCCTTGCCCAGCATGCGCAAGTACACAGATTCAAACCCCAGCACCCACTTACACAACTAGGTGTCAGAGCAAAAAAAGCCTTGTGAAAAACTCAATAAGAAATGATTCATTCTCTCTCTCTCTCTCTCTCTCTCTCTCTCTTTCTGTCCTTGTCTCTTAAAAAAAAAAGAATTAAAAGGAATTAGCTTCCAGGACATCACACTCTGTCCCACAACTCCATGAGGAAAGAAAGACCCAGAACCACTTGTCTCTAAGTGCTGACTTGTGCTTTTCACTTCAATGACAGCCCAGCCTTTTGCCCAGTCCCTAGCACAGCAATGTGGCCACAAAAACAATTTTGGTCAGCAAGGAGGGGGAGGGAAGAGAAGATTAGACGGGCATTGGTTAGGCTGCATTGAGCAGGAAGGCTGGCTCAAGCTGGCCTAAACGCACTGGAAATCAGAGGTGGAGCTGCTGAGCGGGTCACCTTGTAGGATCAGCCTTGCCAACACATACCCTGGACCCACTGTCCTTGGCAAGACTGGATTTTCACTAGCGCATTTTCTCTTTTTCCATAGTACCCAGCTAGAATACATTTCCCAGCCTCCCTTGAAGGTGGATGTGACCCTGAGAGTTTCCAGCTGATGGTGTGTACACCACCCTCAAACCTGCTCACAGAAACCTCCCCCTCTGTTATTGTTTCTCTTGTCTTCCAACCAGATCCAGAGGAACCCAGTCCAAGGGGATGGTGGGACCATGGGAAGGAAGGAGCTACATTCCCTGAATGACTACACATGAGTTTGCTAGGGCTGCTGTAACAAAATACCACAGAATGAGTTCTTTTAATAACAGAAACATATTTTCTCATAGTCTGGAGGCTAAAAGTCCAAGACCAAAGTGTTGGCAGGTTTGGTTTCTCCTTGGCTTGCCGGTGACTGCCTTCATGTGGTCTTTTCCTCTGTGCCTGCACACCCCTGGGATTTCTTTGTGTGACACAGTTTCCTCTTCTTGTAGGGAACCAGTCAGACTGGAGTAGGATCTACCCTAACAGCCTCATTCTAACCCTTCTCTGGGACCTCACATTCTGAGATCTGGGGATAACGATTTCAAAATATGAATTTTGGGGGAACAAAATTCAGTACATAACACCACATGAAAGGTCTTTTCCAGATTCCAACTGGTGTCCATGGGATCAAGAAGTAAATCAGCCATCGTGTTAAGACACTGTTTGTTAAACAGCTAAGGATAATCACCCTGACCCATGTAGTCATTTTTCTCTGTAGTCAACAGCAGGCTTCATCTGAAAGCTGGGTGAAGAATCTGGAAAATACCTGGGTGCAGAACCTCATTTATACCCTTGATAAAGAGAAGATTGCTTCCAGAAGCTCTCCAAGAATAATGAGTATCCTCTTTTCCCAGAAGCCCCTAGCAAACACCCCTCCTATTTCACTGTCAGAAATAGGCCACATGCCCATGGTCAATCTCAACCCACCCCCCCGCCAAGCTCATGACCACAAGGGAGAGGAAGGGATATCTGAACACAGCTGGAATTCTGTTAGACCAGAGGAGAGAACAGATATTGGGAATGCAATCAACAACATCTGTTCCAACAATTTTATCAGGATTCTGTTTGTTTCAGAACCCCCAGGGACCAGAAGTTTGCAAAGCCTACAGGACATGCAGAATGTAAATACTGGTTGAAACTTTTGAGATCACCTATTCTAGGCCAGTCCCTTCATTGTATGGATGAAGAAATGAGACCCAAGAATCCCAAGCATTCTGTGTGAATCCACAGCAGAGTGAGGGTGCCTGACCCACACACCAAGCCTCTCTCACCCTCCCAGTGGTTCCCACACCTTGCTGCTCATCAGCAACTCCTGGGGAAATTTCTAGGAGCACTGGTTCTCAGACTTTAGGCAGGTTAAAGCAGAATCTACAGAATTGGACTTTAATATTCTCTATTCAAAAGTCTCCCTTGTATATCGTGGTTTGAAGACAGATTTGGGAACCAGAATACCACACTTTTTTCTAGAAAAATCATCCTTACATTCCAATTTTCCCTGAGAACAGAAAATGTTGTGAATTCAGTTACTCTACCAGTATTAAAAGAAAAGTCCACCCAGATCCGACTACTTACTCCTAGGCAAGTCCTACTTTCTTGAAGCCTCTGTTTCTGTGTCAATAGATGAGTTAACAATCCACAGCCCCTCTACCTCCTTACAGCTATGGTGAGGCCCATATGAACGGGACATAAGCATCCTTCATAAATTATTAAACACTGTTGTCTAATTCATCCGTCCACACCTGCTTCTGGCCAGCTAAGAAATGTTTAAGGAAATACTAAAAAGACTTCATCCAGACGAACTGAACCATCAATCTGAGAGATCCCATGGATGACAAAGTCAAGTCCCCACAGATGGAGGCTAGACCCTGTTCTCAACCCACCACTCACTTAGGGAGGCTCCTACTCGGCCACTGCTGGTTTCATGCATTATTCAGCCACAAAGTCACCCTACAGTGGCCTGATAGTGTCCTTCACACAGTCTGAGAATGTTTCCAGGTAGGGCAGACAGGGAACAAGAGGCTGAATGACTTTGATCACACCTACAGAATGCAGATGAGCAGATGCTTTGGTAGTGTGGGACTGAGTGCTCCTCAAGGAGAAGGCAGAAGAGGGGACTATGACAGCTACAGAATGTTGGCCATTAGGTTCTTGGTAAGGCCTGTGGTTTGGGACTTTTGTAGTTTTTCATTGCCCCAGAATGAATCTTTGGGTTATTATAAAATTTCCTTCTACATCAGTGTTTAAGCACATTCATGCCTCTTACCTCATTTGATCCTCAAAACCACCTTGCATATAAATAGATTTAATATTTCCTTTTCTTGACATGCTGTGCTTCAGTCCTGCTTCATTCAGTTGGAATTCAACTCTGTCCCTCTGCTCACTGATATGCCCTAGGTCCCCTTCCCTTCTTCCCTTGAATCATGCTCAATAATTAATTCACTTAACAAATTATGTAAGTTAAGATTCACAAGTAGTAGAAAACCAACTCGAATGAGCTTAAGCAAGACTGAGGAAGTTCTTATAAGAATAAAAAGAGAATTCCCTGGAACACAATAACAGGAATATGCAAAGAGCACACACAAACCCTGGCAGTTCAGACTTCATGCATCTCCTCTCTCGCCGGATGAGGAGCTATGATCTACCCCCGCCCCCCGCCCCAGATCAGTCTTTTCAAGTTCTCTTGCTCAAGAAGAAAGAAATATGGCAGCCAAGAGTTCAATCTATCCACTGAAGGAAAAAAATCTGGCCATCCTTCTATCCCAAAATTTTAAAGCCCTGGGAGCGGGCTTCCTGCCCCAGGTAGCCACTCAAAGTCCAATTCACCAGTGGGAATCACCATGTGGCTAGAGTAGGAGATTAGGGGGTAACCCTAAAAGACAGTTGGTGGGATTATGCTGGGAAACAAAACAAAATGTGTCCAAATATTTCTACATTCTACCACATGTGAGATATACATTCATTCAAAAACACGTACTGAGCTTCTACCATGTGCTAGCCACTGCGGAAGACCCTGGATGTAAAGCTGTGGACAAGACACTACCTCTATTGTTGGGGAGCTTATAGTTTATCTGGCAAGACAACAGATACATGATCATACCCAATAATTTATTCCAAGTGTGGTATTATGAAAGATGAGAACAGGACACACAGGATACAAACCGAACCAGGTCAAGAGATAAACATAGAGATGGAGACAGAGAGGCTTCCTGTGACCTAATTTGGATGAATGAGAAGTCCTCCAGAGGAGGTAAAATTGAAGATGTGATTAGAGGATGGAGAACAATTAGATGGAAACTATTAAGTACTCTGCAAATTTAAAGTTGAAGATGGTCTTCAAGAGGATTCAATCAGAAAAGAGTAGTGATGCTGGGCACAATAGCTCATGCCTGTAATTCTTGTGGCTCAGGAGGCTGAGGCTGGAGGATCATAAGTTCAAAGCCAGCCTCAGCAACTTAGCAAGACCTTGTCTCAAAATAGAATATAAAAAGGGCTGGGGATATTGCTCAGTGGTTAAGCACCCCTGAATTCAATCCCCAGTGCCAAAAAAATAATAATAAAATAAAAAATAAAAATACAAAGAGTAGTGTTTCCTACCCATAGAACATTGGGTCCACTGCACAGTAACAAGTTTCTGGTTGATTAAAAAGAAAAAGGGTTCTGTGGGGTAAAATGCATTTTGGAAACTCTGAGTTGACTGAAAAAAGAAAGACTGTTTTCTTCACTGTAAAATTTGTTGGAGAATTTGATGTGCCATGGTTCCCTGAGAATCTTTTCCCTAATAAAGACAAGCCTTTCTAAGTAACATCTTCAAATGCAAGCAAAAATGCTATTAGAAAAGCATGGAAGCGGGGCTGGAGCAGTGGCTCAGCAGTTGGAGATTTTGCCTGGCATGCACGCAGACCTGGGTTCAAACCCCAGCACCACCTACACGACCAAGTGTGGAGAAACAAAAGCCAGATGAAGAAATAAATAAAAAGTGCTTCTCTCTTTCTCTCACTCTCTCCCTCTCTCTTTTTTAAAAGAGAAAGAGGGAAATTCAGTGACAGAGAGAGAGAGAAGCAATTTTAGTTTTTCATGTGACGTTTATTGCTCCAAGACTTCTTTGTGTATCATAACCACTAAGCTACTAAGCCACCGCTCCAGCCCCTCTCCCTCTCTTTAAAAAAATAAAAAAACAAAAACACGTCGGTCTATAGAGGTTAAGAGACCTGCCCAAGGACGCAGAACTCATTAGTTGTCAATTTTTACCTCTATTGACCTTTCCACTGGCCCTTCCTCTACCCCATCTTCTTTGCACATCTACGAGGTTGTAGATGTGAACTAACCACTTTCCAGCCTCCTTTGCAGCTACACATGGTCATGTAACCCATTTCCATTAGTGCGATGTCAGGATAATTCTTCTTGAGGGCTTGTGAGAAGCATTTTGCTCCTGATATGAAGACAGACTAATAGAATGAGTTCTCTCCTTGCTCCTCCTTCCTGCTTTGATTTTGTTAACAGCAGATGCAGTGCTCTGAGCTTGCTACTGGATCAACTCTGTGACTCTCTGTCTCTGGACTTCTTGCTATGAATGCCCACTTTAATGAAGATGTTCTATTACTTGCTGCCAAAAAAGAAAAAAAATCCTTCCCACTTCAATTCTCAAACCTGGTCATCCATGTTGGGCTTCAAAATGCAGAATGTCTTCCTGTTTAACATTTTCCTGACAGAATAGCTTTGTTTTTTTGTTTTTGTTTGTTTTGTTTTTGTTTTATGTGGCTCTGGGAATTGAACTCGGGGGTACTCTCCCACTGAGCTACGTTAGCAGCCCTTTTTCTATTTTTTTGTTTTGAGATAGAGTCTCACTAAGTTTCTGAGGCTGGCCTCATACTTGCAATCCTCCTGTCTTAGCCTCCTGAGTAGCTGGGATTACAGGCATGCACTGCTGTACCCATCTATGTGTGTGTGTGTGTGTGTATACATATATATATATAGAGAGAGATGTGTATATGTATATGTCTTTCAACATATTATTTCAGCCAGTATTCATAAGGGAAAATTTATACATACATGAAAACTCATTCTGATATTATTAACATAGTAATGTATGAAAAACGTCTCCAGTTACATTTCAGCTCCAACTTGCAGGGCATCAGAATCACATGCAGAAATTTGAACAGCACACCAGGAAACAGCAAAAGGGAGGCACATGTTGGGTGAGCTGGCCCTAGAAGAAGCTTCGTCACTGCACACAGACGACTGTGAACAACCCGTTGATCATTTGATGACGAGAGGAAACGCTGGAAACATTTTACACCCTAACATAATCATTTGTAACTAAATAAAGGCATTTGATTGTGTTGTAGTTGTGCTAGGGACATGTGGTTGAAGGTTTGGGCTGTTGTGTATGTAACACATTGTATTTTCTTCCCATTTAAAATAATGGAAAATGGGCTCCCGGTCAATACTTCTGCGTGAAGCATGTGATTTTTCAGGATGGACTGCTGAAAATACAAATACCTGTAATTTCATGTGGCAGGAAAATCTGAAATTTGAATTATTTTAGAAATGCCTTGGGACTGGAGTGGTGGCTTGGCAGTTAGAGTGCTTGCCTGGCATGTGCAAGGACCTGGGTTCAAACTCCAGCACCACATATATAACTAGGTGTTGAAGAAACAAATGTCAGATGAAAAAATAAATAATATTGATTCTCTCTTTCTTTCTCTCTCCCTCTTTCCTTCTCTCTTAAATATATATATATATATATATATATATATATATATATATATATATATATGGATGCACCTGGGTATGGTGGTTCACACCTGTTATCCCATACACTTGGGAGGTTGAAGTGAGAGGACTGTGTTTGAGGTCCAGTCTGGGCAACTTTGGGAGACCCCTTCTAAAAAAAGAAGGGTAGATAGATACATACACATGCCCCACCCTAGACAAATTAGACAGAATTTTGGGGGGTAGGTTTCATTCATCAGTATTTTTAAAACTCCCCAGATAATTCTAAAATATAATCAAGTTTGAGAATCATTCCTCCAGTAAGTTAGAAGTAGGAAAACATTTTGACAGCAATAACTAGAACAGCTCTATATATGTTTTTATCTTGGCTACCAGGAAGCTCAAAATAATAACTTTCTTGTTACTAGTTCTCATTTCAATTGACTCTCTTCTTTATCCAGATGTTTCTTCTTTTATCTTAATTCACTTGTATTCCAATAAAGTCCCAAATCATGTCCTATCATCAGCATTTCTCCTCGCTTCGACCAACTACTCTAACATGGGCATGCACGCAGGTACATGTGCACATGTGCATGCACACACACACACACTCTCCAGGGTTTAGTTATGCCTGGAAGTCACACATCCTGATTTTGACTTAATCTTTTCTAAACCTCTTCCAGAAATTTGATTGCTTTAAAAATATTCTGCAGTGGTTAAAACCTTGACTAATCCAATTTTCTATAATTAGGAATATCAGATATTAATATCAACCTACTTTCTGTGGCTAAAAAGTACTATCCTTTGGGAAAAAAATGTTTGGCCTCATTTATGCCTGAGTTTATCAACCAGTTAAAATTTTTTTGTGTTGTTCTTTTCATCAGCTCTGACACATTGATACAGAGTTAGACACCCTGTGAACTGCTTCTTTGCTCTAATGTGTGAGCTGCGCTTCACTAGAGGGCATAAAATAATCCACTGTCATTTCTGCTTTTATCATATTCATTTTAGGCAGAGAATTCATTCACTCTTCACTATATAGTTATTTATGTGCTACAATCTCGCATTTTTGCATTCCCCAGAGAACACACCATTAAAACTCTTAATGTGACACCTCATATTTTTAGTAGATGAGAAAATAGTTACAATTTTAATTTAAATTGAAATGACTATGTAATAGCTGGACAAATCAGTTCAAGATCCCCAGAGCTCTTAATTGTAATTCTCCATTGTTTTCTATGCATAAATTTTCTTTTCCAAAGTGCTCATTCTGAAATACTCACTCATTTTTTCAGCTGTTCTGTGTTCATTTCAAAGTCATTTATTTAATAATTTTCTATGGTTAACAACTTCTTGATTAAACTTTAATGTTAAATATAAATGGTTGAAATAATAAGCTTTATTAGAGTGTTTAGAAAAGAAAGAGGATTCAACATTTAAGGATGATTTACTTAAGTATCAAGTGTGAGAAAAGGAGAGATATTCGTTCTGACCAGGAACAAAGAAGAGACACAGAATATAAAGATATATATATATATACATATACACACACACATACACATATACACAGATATATATGCATGCATATATATATGTGTGTGTGTATATTTACACATATGTATATGTACATAATCTCTATTTATCTCTGTATATGTTAGAGTGTAAATGGTGGCTATGAATGTCTAAGTTTTCACTGCCAATGGGAAGAAGAACTTTAATATGATAGAATTCAGGAACAGAAGCAGCCGTGAGGGTATCCAGTGAAACCCACTCATTTTTATAAATGAGAAGTCCAAGATTCAGAAAAGGGAAGTAATGCTTTTCAAAATCAAATTATTTATTAGCCAAGTCTAGATTAAGAGAAGAATCAGGCCTGAACTAAAAGAAGAGAGGAAAGAATTCTATAAAAGGTTGATCAGACAACCTTTCTAGAGACCCCATGTTCACCAATGCTCAAGTGTCAGACTGAGCAATAAATTATTCCATAGCCTCCCACTGTGGGTATGGTGGTGCTGGACATGTATTTCATCGTGTCTGAGTCTTAATTTAAAAACAAAAAACAACACTTGAGAGACTGTGAGGTGAGGTTTGATTTATAACCCTTTCTAGCAATATTAAGATGAAATCATTTCCAAGAGGAAACCATTGGATGCCTCTCAAATAATCCATGAATGGGCACTGTTCATTATTGGAAGCAAGAACATCTATTCTCCCCCTCTGTACCGTGTCCCAAACCCCCAATACACACACACACACACACACACACACACATTCACACACACCTAGTAAAGGCTGACTGCTGAGCTATCCCTCCAATTACTGGAAGATTTCAAGCACCTAGAAAATAGCCTTGGAGAGGTTCCTAGCAATCTGGAGTCTGGTGCTGATCCTGTCTAACTGGCCATGTGCCCTGAGTCACATCCATTTTCCACACTGGGCCCCAATTTCTTCAGCTGTAGAATGAGAAGTTAAGCCTATAACTTTCCCTGGCATCTAATTCCATCTCCTTAACTCCACTTTCATACTCTAAATTTAACATTTATTGAGTATAGGCAAGATTCTGTGCTTGGCACAGGGAATATCAAAGTAAATAAGACACTTCTCCAACCTCTAGGGGCAGAAATAAGACCAACTACTCAGAATGTGGGGCAAGCAAGAGAGAGTTGAGAATATGAGCATTTGGGTATGTATGACTACCAGGACAATTGTAAAGTAAAAGGGGGTTCTATTAACATCATTTTGGAACAATAGGCTTAAACTGAGACTATCCTAGGCAACCCAAGATAAATGTCACCCTACAGAAGGGCCAACAGGAGAAAATGAGTTTGGAGGGGATAATAACTTTGGGTCTAGGAGTGTTGGCTTTTAGGTCCCTATAGAGCATCCAAATGGAGCTGTACAGTGGATATGGCTTTAGAACTGAGCAGAGAGGTGCAGTCCAGATATACAGATTTTGGAGCTGTCAAGTCATAGTACAAGCTGGGTATGATAGCACATGCCTGTGAGCTCAGCTACTGATGAGGATGAGGCAGGAGGATTGCAAGTTCAAGGCCAGCCTGGGCAACTCATCAAGAAAGACCATGTCTCAAAATAAAAAGGCCTAGGAGTATAGTTCAGTGATAGAGTACTTGCCTAGTAAATGCAAGGTTCTGGGTATCAAATCCCCAGTATGTATGTATGTATGTATGTGTGTGTGTGTGTGTGTGTGTATATACACACACACACACACACACACACCATAGGATAGATGAGATCATCCAGAGAAATGAAAACACTAAGAGAAAAGGAGAAGAGAGTCAAAGTCAGAAGACTGAAATTAACATTCAAGGGCAAGGCAGAGGCAGAGACAGAGGAGTGGTAGGAGAACCTCAACAGGATAAGATTCAAAGCAGGAAAAAAAAACAAAACTCCAAATGGAGGACATGGCCATTGGTGCCAGAGGCAGTGAAGAGTGACTAAATTCTGCAAGTATATCATTGGGATCCTTGGAGACTGTTCACCTCCAGGCAGTCTCCTCCACTGCCATACTCATATCCATTTTAAATCAAAAGGTGTCTCCCTTGAAAGCTGAGTGGGGTCTGTTTGTGCATCTGAAAAATGGATTTGACATTCAAAGGCTTCAGAATACTAAAGGGACCAAATTGTATCATGGACTTGAAAAGCATATTGCAAACTATAAATACCATACTGAAGTTCTTTCTCTTTCCCTCCACCCACACCTACCAGCCTTTCCATCTTTAACATAGTGCAGTTACCCTCATCTCCATCCTCCTTCCCTTTTGCCTTCAATTCTCATCAGTCTTACCAATCTAACCTCCACCCAATCCTTCATGCAGCCAAACCCAGGAGCATACGATCTGAATTTCATGCCTCCACCTCCTTTGTCTTCCGGAGGTTAAGTGTCTAGAAACAACCCCTGATTTATCCTGGACAGAGTCAATGTCCTCTTCTCATTCCTTAGCCTCTCATCCTCTGCAGCATCCGGTCCTGCTGCCCATCCCTCCTTCAAAGACTTTGTTCCTGGCTTTGATGATATATTGTTCCCACTCCCATCTCTCTTCAACTCCATTTATTTTTTTAGGGCCATATTTTATGAGTGGGTCCAGCTGCAATTTTCCTAGGGCTTACACCTACTCACATAACCCTGGGGCAGAATATACACCAGGCCATCAGAAAAGGCCCAGGTCCCTCTTCATAAAGCCAGATTCTAAAATTGAGCTTTTTATCAAGAATCCCCTGGGGCTCCCACTCTGCAACCTAAAATCTAGGACCTAGATTCTCATGTCAGGAATGTCAAAGAATTATTGCCTCTTGGGGCTCAAAGGAAGCCCCAAGTGATTGAGTTCAAACATCATATAAGGATTACAGCCCTCCTCAACAGTACAGGAGGACTCTCCTGCTTCTGCTTGAGAACCTTGGGACAGGGAGGGAACTTGCCACTTCCAAGGCAAGTGTTTTTCATTCTCAGACAACTAAGGAAAAAGCCCTGTCTCACATCAAACCAAACCTAACTTACTTATTTTCTTAGGTACTGATAACTGAACCCAGGGGCATGAGCATGTTAAGTAGGCATTCTACCACTGAGCTACATCTCCAGCCCTTTCAAACCTGGCTTCCTACTATACCCATGTATTTGGTCTTCTTTTTACTCCATGGGTCCACCCAGAAGAAGCCAAATCCTTCTTCTGCACATTTTCAGATACTTGAAGATGCTCATTCCCATCTGCTCCTCATTCTCACTTCTGGACAGCTGGGCCACCTCCATTTCTTCCACCATCCTCATACCATACAGCTTCAAGTCCCCATAAAGACCCTGGCTCATTTATCTAAGTGTGACCGCTTGCAGTAGTGAGAGTGTGTGTGTACGTGCCCACACACGTGTATGTATTAAGTGAACAAAGGGAATTTCTTTTAGTTTTCCTTTAAGTAGTTCATTTTAGCAAATATCAGGAAACAATTTCCAAGAGGCAGCATGACATATGATGACATAGGAACAAGGTTACCCAGAGCCCAGCACATCAGACAGTCTGGAAATCCCTTAAGTGAAGAATGCTTGTCTCCATGAAACCTTGATAATTTAAAAGGGACAATGACTATCTGAAGCAGTCAAGGTCTCCGTTAAATCTGGCAAAGCTAGGTGACTGGAAGGGGGGTGCGTCTCATGCAAGGGGACCCTTTGGTCTTTAGCGACATCATTATCTGTGGGTTATTATCATTACTACAAATACTAATACACTTTTATTAAGAACTGGCAATGACCCAGGGCAATGGAGTTTAAGTTCATATTATATCCATTTTCATTATCTAGAGAAAAGAAGAGAATGAACAAAGGACCATAATGCGAAATTCTAAAGTAGGAAAAATGAAAAAAGGTTAATTAAAAAAAAACCCAACAGAATAAAGAGAAAGGCTCCAACTGTTCGCAGTTAGGAGCCATGATGGATGGTGGATCTTGTCACCCTGGACTTGTCCCCTGTGATTTCTTTCCATCTCTCTCTCTCTCTAGTAAAAAGCTCCTCCTCTCAGTTAAGGACATGGCAGGGACAGGAGAGGGGGTGAGGAGCAGGGAGGTTAACTTTCTTCTTAAGGGCCCCTTTGACTCTGAAATTCTACAAGTCAGTGCTTCCTAATTCTAATAACTAGAATCAAATTTATCATTAAATATACATAACATATAAAAATAAAATTAAAACATTAAATCCAAAAAAGATATCCCTTTCCCCAAAGATCTCTTTTGTACCAGGCACTAAAATATTGAAGCACACCACTTTCACCTTTCAGTACACCCTAGCCTTCTGGACACTTATATTTCTTACGACAAATGTGAGAAATGTCCCATTAACCACCACACCTCTTTGACAATATCCTATGAAATGACATCTTTCTGCTCTATGACTCTGTGTGTGGTAATTTGGATTATGTTTCAAAGCAAGTTATTTCTCTCCATCAAGGGAATGGCTGAGGTTTTTCAGAGTGTACAAACCAGGCTGAGGATTCAGAACATCAACATGTCAGCAGAATGGACACTAAATGTAGAGATAGTGTTAAAATCTCAGACCTCTGTTACACAGCAAAAGATCTTTGAAATGTATGAAATGACTGTGGAATCCAGAAGTTGAATCTTTCAATTCTTATTATCTTAGTAGACAATATTCTCCTTATTCAAAGGAAGACATTTTGAACTTGTTGCTTTTACTAATAAGAATCACACAATACGCTCAATTATGTATTACAGTTATATGGTCTGCATTAGTGAAGTTTTACTGTCTTAACCAGTTTGTGTAAGATTGCTGTTGTGGAAAGGCAATCTTTTAATAAGTATCATGTACAATCAGGATTTCCTACATGGTGCAGCCTCAGGAGGGAGGTAGTCTTCTATTGGTAATATAGGAAAGAGCATAGGTTTTGGAGCTTGTCACACCTCTTTCAAATCTATTGTACCTAAAAGTTCTATGATCTTAAGAATTACTACTTTGCCTCTCAGCCTCAGCTTCCTCCTATGTAAAAAGGAATACCATCTACCTTGGAGAGTTAATGTAAAGATTTAAATGAACTAATAGGCACAATATATAGGGTTGTGGTGATGACTTGAAAGCATTTATCTAAATCAGAGGTCAGCAAACTTTTTCTGTAAAGTTCCATACAGAAAATACTTTGCAAACTCTGCAAAAACTACTCAGCTCTGCTACTGTAGCATAAAATGAGCCACAGAGAATATGGCTTTGCTATTTTCCAACAAAACTTTACTAAAAGAGGCCATGGGCTGACCAGCATACTCATCCAGTATACTATATGGCACATAGTATGGGTACTCAACATATGACAGCTACTACAATAGTTACTTTATTGACAGCCAACAAACACAATCATTTTACCTTGGGCAACTAACTCATCATCCTGTCATTCCCAATTCCCATAAAATTCAAAACTATCTCAAACGCTGCTGCAAAGCTTCTAGTCTCAGTCTACTCCCAACACCCAACCAATTAATTCATTATCTTTCATATTGTTATTGGATCATAGGTGCCAAGGCTGAAAGGAGCTTTGGGACCATGGGGTTTAGTTTAATGCTCAAGTCCCTTGAGTGACATACCCTACAAATTATCACCCACCATCTCCAATGATGGGAAAGCAAGCTCTTTATAGTGAGCTTAAGTTCAATACAGCTCAGGTTTATCAGCATATGCTAAGTCCCCTGCATACAGAGGACACAAGATGACCTCTATCTCCAACTTTTCACTGGACTTACTTTGCCTGCTATTTATCCAAAATTAGTCCCATAGTTTCCTCTATATGATAACTGTTTAGATAATTGAGGTTGGGTGCAGTGATGTAATCCTGTAATGCCAGATACTTAGGAGGGTAGGCAAGAGGATCACAAGTTAAATGCCAGCCTAAGCAACTTAGCAAGGCCCTGTCTCAAAATAAAAAGGACTGGGGATGTAGCTCAGTAATAAAGTGCCCTTGGGTTCAATCCTCAGTACACACACACACACACGAAGATATTTGAGGTTAATGCCCTAAGTCTTCTCCAGGTTCCAAACTCCCAATTCTTTCAACCATTCTTCACAAGTTCCTATAACATACCTTCATACTTTCATCTTCTGGGCATAGATACCCTACAAAGAAGCCCAGAAGTGGCTGGTTAGGAGAGTGGAACTGACTTATAACCATGCGGAATTAATTTAGGGTCAACAATCTAAATCATATTTGTCTCTGCTATGGTTGTGATGTGGGTTGTTCCCCAGAAACTCCTGTGCTAATGCAGGAATGTTCAGTGAGAAAGTGACTGGATTATGAGAACTATAATCATTCCTTCCTAGTTTGAATGACCAAGTAGTAACTGTAGGCAGGTGGGGTGGGTCTGCAGTAGGTGGATGAACGGGGGCATGCCTGGAAGGGTGCACTTCCCCTGTCGCACCCCCTTTCTTTCCCCATCTCTTTCTATCTGCCTCCTGACCCTGCTTGAGTTGAGCAGCTTTCCTCTGCTGAGCCACTGCCCTGTGATGTGCTGCCTCAACTTAGGCCCAGAGCAATGGAGTCAGTCATCTATGAACTGAGACCTCTGAAACCATGAGTCCCAGATAAACTTTTCCTCCTCTTAAGTTGTTCTTGTTGGGTGTTTGGTTACAGTGACCTAAAACAAAAACAAAAAACAAAAAAACAAACAACAACAAAAAAAAACCACACTAACTTAAACAGCCTCTTAGAAACTATCCCAACCCAATCTCATTTCCTTAGCTCACAGTCATATCCCTTTAATTTTCCAAGTGAGTCTACAGAATTAAAGCTAAGTGATAAATTTGAGATGAAATGGCATCACTGACATTTTATTTTTTATAAGGAAAAGCAAGATTTAGTACCATCAAAGTACCTATATTTACTCGATCTAGTCTGATGAGTTGAACTAATACAGTCATTTCTAAGATGAATAATAAAAATACATAAAATTGATTTGGAAAACTCCTACCTATTCACTAAGGAATAACAAATTCACATTTCTAGCTTCCATTTCTTTTGGGTATCAAATACATATTTTCCTACATATTAGTTTCCACCTAGATGTTGAATAGGCATTTCAAACTCAATGAATACAAAAGTGAACTTATCTCAACTCTCTAAAACAGATCTTTTCCTGTATTATTTATTTCCTATCTTGGCACATAGCTTGTTTATCTACCAGAAACATCAGAGCATTCCTTATTTCACCATCTCATTCCGCTTTGATAGCCAATCACAATTCTAGTGATTCTTGCCATCTCCTGCATTTATCTGTTTATCGTTTATGTTACTTCCAAGGCAATAGCAGTGGCTAACTAGCTGGCTCTTTCAGCCATCAAGTTTTCCCATTCTAATCCAATATTTAACAAACTGCAGGTTGCAACCTATCAGTGGATCATAAAATAAATTCCATAAATTTCAATTTGTATACTTTTTTAAAGGGGAGGGATCTATTTTATTTATTTTTTTTCATCAGGCTTTTGTTCTCTGACACTTAGTTGAGTATGTAGTGCTGGGGTTTGAACCTGGGTTCTCCTGCATGCTGGGCAAGCTCTCCAACCACTAAGCCACTGCTCCAGCCCCTCAATTTGCATATTTAAGAATAAAACAGAACTTCTCCTCAAAGTCGGATGGAGTGGTTTGTGGCAGATCAATGCTCCTGTAGAAAACTAGAAAAACTGAATTAAATTTGTTTTTCTTTGTTTTAAAGCACCAGGGAATTGTTGAAGCAATGAGGACTAAAACAGCTAAAATGCTGGAAAGGAGAAATATGTGGAAAGATGAGTCCAGTCCTTATCCATAAAGACAGAGAGGTACAGATAAATACCAGAGAAACAACAGTACTTTGAAAGTTTGTTCAGGGCTGCAGTAAATAAGGTGGAGACTTGAGGAGCTTCAAACACATGGTTGGTTTCCCTCATCAAGATATTGGCAAACTTTGAGCTATGCAAAGCTGGAAGGAAGTAAATAAATAAATAAAGCCAAAAACTAATCTAAAGCAGTTTTCTTACTTTTTAAAATCAGTTTTATTTGTTTTTCCATCTGGCCTTTACTTTTCCAACACATAGTTGTATACGTGGTGCTGGGGTTTGAACCTGGATCCTCACACATGCCAGGCAAGTGTTTCAACTGCTGAGCTACTGCTCTAGTCTCTCCAAAGCAGTTTTCTAAAGAATCAAGGATACAAAAGTTAGATTTCAGGACCTGCTGGGAGGATGAGTCCTGATGAAGACAAAAGGATCTCAGTTGAATGCCTTGGTTCACATGAAAGCATCAACTTAGTCCTGATGGAATTAAGGTAATTACCCTTGATCCTCTCTACCCAACAGAAAAAATGGTGAATTTTTTTTTGGGGGAAAATATTATCTAGAGCTTTGACAGTCTTTAATATATAATATCCATCATTCAATAAAAAAATTACTAGACATGCCAAGGAACATGTTTAAAACCATGAGGGGTGACAGATGATAAAAATTGACCTGTAGTTGATTCTGGTGTTGGAACTATCAAAGACTTTTCAAATTTTTCTAATATTTATGTTCAAGAAAATAGAAAACAAAATGAAGAAAACAGATGAAAAGATGGAAAATTTCACCAAAGAATTGAAAAAATATATTTTTTAAAGAATAATTTGAGGAGCTGGAACGGTGGCTCGGCGGTTACGGTGCTTGCCTGACATGCGCAAGTACGCAGGTTCAAACCCCAGCACCCACGTACACAGCTGGGTGTCAGAGCAATGAGGGCCATGTGGGGAACTCAACAGAAATTGATTCTCTCTCTCACTGTTCTTCTCTCTTTAAAAAAAAAAAAAGAATAATTTGAAAATTTAAAAGCTAAAAATGCCATTACCAGATACTCAGGAGGCTGAGGAAAAAGGATTGCAAATTCAACACCAACCTGAGCAACACAGCAAGACCCTGTCTCAAAAATAATATTTAAAAAGGGCTGGAGATTTAAAAAGCTCAGTGTTAGAATGCTTGCTTAGCATGCAGGAAATCAGGATCATGAAACAATCAAACAAACAAAAAATCCAATTACCATGCCTAAGAATCAAGGTAGATATGAATGTGCATTTGGCATAACAGAAAACAAAGTTAATGAACTAGGAGACATGTCAATAAACAAAATGAAGCACACAGAGAAAAAGTGGGAAATATACAGGTATATAAAAGACAAATGGGGGAGGATAAGGGGAAGATCTGGGGGCTGAAGTAGAGCAAATTATATTCCATGTTGTATGTTTATGTCAACATGAACCCCAATATTATGTATAAGTACAATGCACTTTACAAAAAGCTAAATGGGACACAATGAGAAGGTTTAACTTACATGTAATTAGAGCCCCAGGAGAAGATAGAGAATTGTTTGAGATGATAGATGAGAATTTTTCAAAACTAATAAAAGATACCAACATAAAGATTTAAGTCTCTCAACAATCTCCAACCACCATAAATTCCAAGAAACAAAACATTCACCTAAATCATTATCAACCTACTGAAAGCCCCTCCCCCCAAAAAATTAGCCCTTCAAAGAACTAATAATAAGAATTATGGCTGATTTCTCAAAAGACATTATGAAAACCAAAAGACAATGGAATGACATCTTTTAAATGCTTAAAGGAGAAAGAGGAACACAAACTTGTCCATTTAGAATACTATACCCAATAGGGAAAATCTTTTAAAATAAAAGGTAATGATGTCTTTAAACAAGCAAACAAAAGAATTCACCATCAGCTGATCTGCACTGAAAAGAACATAAAAGGGAATTTTTTAAGGCAAGGGTCAAAGATCAAAAAAATGACCACAGAAGAAAACATGGAAATGCCAAAATAAAGATCAGTGAAAAAGGTAAATGTGTGGACAAATATAAATCAATTATTGCGATAGTATTGCCTTTTGAAATTTAAAATGCAGACCACAATAATGCAAAAAGTAAGAGGAGGCAATGCATTTAAATTATTGGAAGGATTTTACTTTGTTTGGAAGTTCTATGGTAGACTGTAATAAACTTATGTTATATGTTTGTAATCTAGTACAACCACTAAAAAAAAAAGAGCATACAAATGTACGACATGTGTTATAGTTTGGATATGAGGTGTCCCCGGAAAGCTCATGTGTGAGACAACTTAGGAATGATAAGAGGTGAAATGACCAGATTATGAGAACTATGATCTAATCAGTGGATTAACCCACCTTTACCGATTAACTGAGTTGAAAACTAGGCAGGCAAGTTGTGGCTCAAGAAAGTAAGTCCCTGAGGGCATGCCTTTGGGATTTATATTTTGTCCCTGGACTCTCATACTCCCACCTCTGCTTCCTGGCTGCCACAAGATGAGCAGTTTTCCTCTGCTATGCTCTTTCACTACCATGTTTTGTCTCATTTAGGCCCACAGTAACGGAGTTAGCCAACCATGGGCTAAGACTTTTGAAACCATGAGCCTAAAATAAACTTTTCCTCCTTTAAATTGTTCTTGTCAGTGGCTGGAGTGGTTGCTCAGTGGTTAGAGCACTTGCCTGGCATTTGTGAGTGCGCAGGCTCAAATCCACATACACAAGGAAGTGTCTGAGCAATGAAAGTCACATGATAAACTAAATAAAAATTGCTTCTCTCAAAAATAAATAAATTGTTCTTGTCAGATATTTTGGTCACAGTGACAAAAAACTGACTAGCACAAGTTAAGAGATAACAAATAATAATATAACATTTTGAACCAAAGGAAGACAAGAAAGGAAAGAAAGATGAATATAAAGCAGGCAGGTAAAAGAAAAACTAGTAGTAAAATGGTAGCTATAAATCCAGCTGTATCAGTAATTACATTAAAAGTAAATTTGTGGGGGCTATAGCAGTGGCTTGATAGTTACCATGCTTGCCTGGCATGTTCAAGGTCTCAGGTTCAAATCCCAGCACCAGGTATGCAACAAAGTATCTAAGCAATGAAAGCCTCAAGGAAAAACTAATTAAAATTGATTCTTTCTTCCTCTTTCTCTCACTGTCACTCGTTTTTTGTTTTTTTTTTTTTTTTAATGTCAAATTTAAAAGTAAAATCATCTCAGTATAGCAGGAAAAGCATATGACAAACTTCAACATTCATTCATGGAAAGAAAAATGAAACCCAGCAAACTAGGAATAGAAGGGTACTTCCTTGACCTAAAATCAAACATCTATGAAAAACTTACAGTGAACATATGAAATAGTGAAAGAATGGCTCATTCCTCCATAAGCTCAGGAACAAGGCAGGGATGTCTTCTCTCACCACTTTTATTTCAACATCATACTGAGCTTCTAGCCAATGTAACAGGCTAAGAAATGGAAAGAAAAAAAAAACAGATTGAAAGGGAAGAAAGAAAATGGCTGTATTCACAAATGACATAATTATTTATATAGAAAATCCTTAAGAATCTCTCTCTTAAAGACTAACAGGAAAGGCTAGGCATGGTGGTGAACACCTGTAATCGCAGCAACTCAGGAGGCTGAGGCAGGAAGATCACAATTTCAAAGACAGCCTCAGCAACTTAGCCCTGAGTAACTTAGTGAGACTTTGTCTTCAAAAAATGAAACAAAAAGGGCTGGGGATGTGGCTCAGTGGTTAAGTGCCCCTGGGTTCAATCCCTGGTACAAAACACACACACACACACACACACACACACACACACAAAACAAAACAAAAAAAAATCCTTAACAGGAGAGGTTTTAAAAGTCACAAAACACAAAGCTAATATATAAAACTCATGTGCATTTCTATATACTAGTGATGAACAATTAAAAATAGAAGTTTTGAGCTGAAGCAGTGGTTCAGCATGAGAGTACACAAGTTCAAACCCAGCACTATGTACACAACGAAGTCTCAGAGCAACGAAAGGCACATGAAAAACTAAATAAAAATTGTTTCTCTTTCTCACTGTCCCTCTCTCTTAAAAAAATATATTTTTTTAAAAAATGACAAGCTGATTCTAAGATCTAAGACACCAAAACAATTTTGAAAAACAACAAAGTTGAAAGCCCTATACCACTTGACTTTAAGCTTACTATAAAGTGGCAGACATAAGATACTGCCATAAAGATAGACATATAGAACCACAGAACAGAATGGAATCCAGAAAATGATCCACATATATACAAAGATAATTGATTTATGACAAAGATTCCAATGGAAAAATGATAGTCTTTTAATAAAGGGTGTTAAAACAATTCGACACTCATATGCAGAACAAAAATAATAAATAAATAAATAAACCTCACAGCATCTACAAAACTCAACTCTAAAGGGCTCACAGCCTGAAATATAAGAGATAGCATTATAAATATTTTTTGGGGAAAAACTTTTTATGACTTTAAGTTAGGCAAAGATTTCTAAGATATGGCATAAGAAACAAATCATAAAAGTAAAATATTGATAAACTGAATTTCATCCAAATTGAAATTTTCAAAAGTTACTGTTTTTAAAATGAAGTTACAGATAGGAGAAAAGCATGTATCTTGTAAAGGACTGGTATAAAATTTTGTATAAAAATATACATAAGGACTTCTCAAATTCCATTTTTAAAGGTTTTTTCCAATTTTATTTATATTTTTCATCTCATTTGTTTTTCTGACACTTAATTGTATATGTGGGGCTGGGGTTCAAATCCAGATCCTTGTGTATGCCAGGCAAGTGCTCTACTGCTGAGCCACCTCTCCAGCCCTCATATTCCTTTCTTCTCTTTTTATTTATTTTTTATTTTTTTGGTGCTGGAGGTTGGACCAGAGACTCTACCACTAAGCTACATCTCCAGTTCTTTTTGGTTTTGCTTTTGTTTTGAGACAGGTTCTTGCTAAGAAGCTAGTCTCAAACTTGTGGCCCTCCTGTCTCAGCCTCCTAAGGCACTGGGATTACAAACATGCATCACATTGCCCAGCTTATATATATACATATTTTAAGGAAGAAAGAGTAGGAGAGAGGGAGAAAGGAAGGGAGGGAGGAAAGAGGGAGGGAGAGGGAGAGGGAAAGGGGGAGAGAGGGGGAGAGAGAGAGAGAGAGAGAGAGAGAAAGAAAGAATCAATTTTATTTATTTATTATTTATTTTTCATCTGGCCTTTGACACTCAGTCATGTATGTAGTGCTGGGGCTCAAACCCAGGTCCTCACGCATGCCAGGCAAGCATTCCAACCACTGAGCCACCATTTCAGCCCCTCCAGCTCAAATTTTAATAAAAGAAAAATATCCCAATAAAAAGGGTTAAAAGATGGAAAAGGAAAAGAGAAAGAGGAAGATGGAGATGGTCAGTGAGTACAGGGATGCTGTTGGATAACTTCTATGGCACAGGTGGGATAACTGCAGTTGACAACTAATTGTGTATTTCAAAATATGTTCTCAACACAAAGAAAAAAACGTTTGAGTTGATGGACATATCAATTACCCTGATCTAATCATTACATTGTATACAGTGAAATATCACACTGTTCCCCATAATATGTAGTTATGTGCCAATCAAAATTTTTTTAGATATAAAAATAAAAAATTTAAAAGGCAGGGGACAAAAAATTTGAAAAACACTTCATCAAAGAAATATCAATGGCAAATACATGAAAGATGGTCAACATTATTAGTAATTAGGGAAATACAAACTAAAAAATGAGAACTACTGCATACCTATAGAAAGGGTAAACTTTTAAAAACCGACAATACAAAGTGCTGACAAGGATGCAGATTAATGGCAAGGTTCATACAGTGCTGTTGGAGATGCAAAATAATATAGTCCATTTGGAAAACAATTCAGTAGAGTTTTCCCCTTCTCTTTTAAAGCACAATTCTTTAATTTGCATTTTATGAAAATGAAATATTCCCATAAGGTTGAAAAAAATAAAAAAAGGAAGAAAAATGTATTAAAGACTCTTGATCTCTCTGCTTCCTGGCTGCTGTGAGCTAAGCAGCTTTCTTCCACCAGCTCTTCTACCTCCTCTGGCACCCAGAACAATGGAAAAAGCTGAGTGTAGACTGAATTTCTGAAACAGTAGGCCCAAAATACACTTTTCCTCATCTAAGTTGTTTTGGTCACGTATGTTGGCTACTGCAACAAAAAGCTGACATGGAAATTGGTACTGAGAAGTGGGGTCCTTGCTGTGATTAACCCAACCATGTGGTTCAGAAGCCTTTGGTACTGGTTTGCAGGAGAAGTATGGAAAAGACTATAGCCTTAGACTATTATAAGGAGAGCTTGTGGGAGTTCAGAAAACCAGGATGCCCACAGGAATGTGGACAGTAAAGACTGTGCTCATGAAGTTTCAAGGGGAACAAGGATTCTGTTGGGAATTGGACTAGAAGCCATTCATTTTACATTCTGGCAAAGCATTTGTCTATATTTTGCTAAGGTTCTGAAACATCGTATAAGGTCAAATTTGTGATGGACTAATTAATCTGGTGAAGGAAATTTCAGGATAGCACAGTATTCAGATAGTTGCATGGGTATTGTGGGCAATTGTTAGCAAGGTATAATGTGAACAACAAGAGCAGAGGGCAGAGAGGAAAGATTTTTAAAACCTGCAGCTTGGCTGCAGGAGAAGAATATGCAAAATTGGGGCCAAAGAATGTACGGTTGTTAAAGAGATCACTGTCACTAAAGAGAAACTAAGTACTTTGCAGAGACAATAGAAAAGATGCTTTCAAGGCATTTCTGGAATCAGAAAGACCACACCCGTGGCAGGCTCAAGGGTACAGAAGAGAAAGCTCATCTGAGAAGAGACCATGGGGACACACTGCTCCCACAGGGGAGCCTAGGAAGTTGTTTCCCCAGGATTCATCTCATCATGCAGAGCTGCCCAGGCACTCAAAGGCCACTGCAGCTATGTTCCGAGGCAGTCCAACTACTGCTAAAGGTGGAAATAGACCTTGGCATCATCCATATGGTGCTGGTTCTGCAGGAATGCAGCATACCGGAGGTACAGGGTCATGGAGGTTTCCATCAAGATTTCAAATGAAGACCTGGGAGGCCAGGTAACATGTAGTAGGTTCAGAATTCCTGTGGGCAGTCCCTGAGAGGGCAATATGTAAAGCTGTGAGAATGAGATCTCCTGAAATAAGAGACGCCAGTAGCTTCCTCTCCAGGCCCAGGCCCTCTGCTCCAGAGCTTGAGGTTGCTCTGCATAACATGTGTCCCCTGAGAGTTTGGGTGCAGGGAGGTCCCTTGAGAGGATGTCAGGTGGCCCGTAGGCCAAAAGCACTCTGAATCCATCTCCAGGAGTCGTCTTCTCTGCTCTGTGAGGTCCAAGTAGCTCTGGCTCTGCCTTATCCTGTGATTGCAGGTGGTATGAGATGCATCAGGAGAATGCAGGGACTCCCCAGAAGCCAGGAAATGAATTCAGTGGCCTTTGAGGATGTGGCTGTGAGCTTCACCCAGGAAGAGTGGGCACTGCTGGATCTTTCCCAGAAGAATCTCACAAAGATGCCATGCAGGAATTTGTCAGGAACCTGTCTTCTATAGGAAACAAATTGGAGAACCAGAACATTGAAGGTCTAAACACAAATCCTGGGAGAGATCTAAGTCATATCATATCTCACTGCAAACAAACCATGTGAGAATGAGGAGTGTGGAGGGAAACCATATGAACTTAAACCAAACAGAAAATCCTATATTTGAGTCTTAGAACCTCACCATGTGTTGGCAGAAAAGGTCCACTTCTCATTCCATGGCCCTTCCATATGGCTGTTCAAATGTCTGGGCTATGGCTTCCCTCAGCATGAGTGAACAAAGAGACAGCAAGACAGATGGCCAATGTCTTCTGCAACCTAGACCAGGAAGCAAGATTTTGTTTCCACCAAGTTCTGAGTCACGAGTCAGCCTTATTTGTTCTGGAAGACTACATGAGAATGGAAACACTCCATGCAAGGCTGCCACTCACACATCAGGTTGTTATGTCAGTTTGCTTTGACTAATAAATTGTGTTTAATATTGCAAAGGGGGGGAGAGGGAGAGAGATGCCAGTAGTGTGGAAAGGTACTGGTTAGAAAGAGCCAGTCTAAAAGAGAGACTGTATGGGCTACAATTAGCAAGGCCATAGACTCATGGCTACACAAACCCTGTAGAGATCATATCACCATGCATCCCAGCTGTTGGACACGGAATTGTAGGACTTTGCCCAGCTGGGTTTTGGTCTTCTTTTGTTTCCATCCCTTCTTTCTATAGCACTATTTCCCACTTTTGGAATGGAAATATTTATCCTGTACCATTATTTATTGTATATATGTAAGTTGTTTTTGATCTTTACAGGGGCTCACAGCCAAGCTTGTCTTCAGTCTCAGGTGAAACTTTGGACTTGGATTTTTGGGCAACATTGGAACTGTTGATTATGGGGACCCTTGGGAAAGGGCTAAAAATATTTTGCATTAATGAGATGGGGATGAGCTTTTGGGGGTCAGGGGCATGCTATGGTTTTGATATGGGATGTCCTCCCAAAAGCTCAGGTAACAATGTAGCAATAATAGATTATGAGAGCTGTGACCTAATCAGTGGATTAATCCATTTTGTAGATTGCTGCTTTGAAAGGATTACTGTGCTGGGTGGTAACTGTTGGCAGGAGGTGCATAACTAGAGGAAATAGGTCACTGGGGGTGTGTCTCTGGGGTTTGCATTTTGTCCCTGGGACCTCTGCTTCCTGGCTGCCAAGAACTGAGTAGTTTTCCTCTACCACACGTTTTATCATGATGTTCTCTGCCTCACCCTGGGCCCAGGGAATGGAGCCAGACAACCACAGACTGAACCTCTGAAACTATGAACCAAAATAACTTTTTCTCTTCAAAAACTTTCTCATCCCTATGTCCCCAAAACCACTATTATTGGTTTCTTTTTTAGTTCAGTTCTATTCATACAAACAATCATGTATGTACGGTCATTTATATTTGCACTTACACTTTTTATTATGTATGTATGCATGTCATAATCTTTCATCCCTTTAAAAAATAAAAGCAGGGGCTGGAGCGGTGGCTCAGCAGTTTGGCAAGCACGAGGACCCTGGTTCAAACCCCAGCACCAAAAGTATTGGAGCAACAGGCCATGTGAAAAACTAAATAAAGTTGTTTCTCTCTTTCTCTCTCTCTCAAAAAAAAAAAAAAAAAAAAAAGTCCTCTCCCCTCTTCCTTCTCACTCCTTTAAAAAATAAATAAATAAAAGCAAGTATACCATAGGCATTATCTGCTCCTTGCTCTTCTGACTTAATACTTAACAAAAATTATATCTTTTTGGTAAAAATCTTCCCAATTCTTTTTCACAGCTAGGTAACACTCCACTGTCAGAATTCTTTTAAACTAGTACCTATTGATGTACAATGTTACAATATATGCATTTACATTATGTGCAAGTAATTTTTGATAATTTTTATACAAACATATGCTGACCACATGATTCAGCAATTCCATTCCCAGATATTTACTCAAGCAAAACAAAAACATATATATAGCAGAACCTGCACATGGATGATTACAGTTAAAATCCCCAAAAAGAAAATTCAGAAGTCCTTTATCTGGTGAGTGGGTAAACAAATTTTGTTACAGGTTGAGGATCTTTTATTTGAGATATCTGGGTCCAGATATGTTTCATATTTTTAGATTTTTCTTAAATTTTGGAATATTTGCATAGACTTTATAGGTTAAGCATCCTTAATCCAAAGAAAATTTAACAACTGATGTTCGGGGGGGGATGGTTCTGTTTTTTTCTTTTCTTTCTTTCTTTTTTTTTTTTTTTTCTGTACTGGAGATAGAAACCAAGGCCTCACAAAAGAGGCAAGTACACTGAGCATGAAATCTAAAATGTTGTGAGTACTTCACATGTTGGCAGAAAGTTTTAGATTTTGAAAGATTTTAGATTTTCAGATTAGAAAAATTCAACTGGTGTATCCAACTGATGGATTATTATTATTCAACAACAGAAAACATGAGCTGTTAACATAGATAGGCAACTACATGAATAAATCTCAAAATCATCATACCAAGTAAAAGAAGTTATACCCATAGTGACTGGTTCCATTTATGGAATATTGTGGAAAAATCAAGACTATGGAAATAGAAAGCAGTTCAGCAATTGCCAGGGTCTGGGAGACAGAAAGACTGACTACAAACAAGAAAGATCAGACTTTTTAGTGTGAGGATCTTTTCAACTATAGGGTGGTAATTACAGACTAAACCTGATCTAAAATATTTTTAATTTTTAAATTAAATGTACTTAAAACTCCAGCTTAAATGTTATAATTGTCAAACTAGATGCTTAAAAGAAAAAACAAATACTTATGTGAGGCTAAGTGTATTAAATATTAAACATTTTTTTAAAGAGTATCAATTTTTTTTAATTTCTTTATCTGGTTTGTTATACTGACACTTTGTTGTGTATACACATTGTGCTGGGGTTTGAACCCAGGTCCTCATGCATACCAGGCAAGTGCTCTACCACTGTGCCACTGCTCCAGCCCTATATATATAAATTTTATATAAAACATATATCTACACATATATAAATATATATGTATACATATGTGCGTGTATATATATGTGAGATAGATCCCAAGTCATTAAGGAAATGCAATTAAAGCCAAAATGAGCTATTATATTAATGCTTACATTATATGCATTTGCTTGCATTATGTTCATGGTAAAAAAATTTTTGCAATTCATTGTTCCAAACCATGTCACCTCCTATAATTAAAAGTAATACTTCCTGGGCTGGAGCAGTGGCTTGACGGTTACGGCACTTGCCTGGCATGCACAAGTACCTGAGTTTGAACCCCTGCACCACATACAAAACGAAGTCTCAGATCAACAAAGGCCACATAAAAAAATTAAATAAAAACTGATTCTCTCAGGGCAGCAGCAGTGGCTTGATGGTTATGGCGCTTGCCCCGCATGCGTGAATACACGGGTTCAAACCCCAGCACCCACGTACACAAAGCAATGAAAGCTATGTGAAAAAGTCAATAAAAAATTGATTCTGTCTCTGTCCTTCTCTCTTAAAAAAAAAAAATTCTCTCCCTCTTCAAAAAAAAAAAAAACTTCCCTGTGTCTTACAAAATTTGATAAATTAGACTTCAAAAATTAAAACTTTCATACCTCAAAATATACTATCAAGAAAGTTAAAAAACGGGAGTGGTTGCTCAGTGGTTATGGCTTTTGCTCGGCATGCATGAGACATGGGTTCATACCCCAGCACCACATACGCAATGAAGTATCAGAGCAACGAAAGTCACATGAAAAACTGATTCTCCATGCCCCCCAAAGGAGAAGTTAAAGGGAGATTATTTTAAAAAAAAAGTTAAAAAAATAGAAAAAAATTTAAAACTCAGAATGGGAAACTTATTTGCATCTAATTACTATCATATAATTATATATTATCATATAGTTAATAAAGGACTTACATGTAGATAATTTAAAGAACTCTTAACAATAAAAACATAACCCAATTAAAAATGGGCAATGGGAAGAGTGTGGTTGCACATGCCTGTAATCTCAACAGTTCAGGAGCCTGAGGAAGGAGGATCATAAGTTCAAAGCCAGCCTCAGCAACTTAGCAAGACCCCCATCTCAAAATTAAGAAAAATTAAAATAGCTGGGGTTGTGGCTCAGTGGTTAAGCACCCCTGGGTTCAATCCCCAGTACCAAAAAAAAAAAAAAAAAGTCAATGGGTCTGATTAGAGATATCTTCAAAAGATATGCCAATAAAAAAATGAATAGATGTTTAACATCTGCAATTAAAATCTACAATGAGATACCACTTCATACCCACTAGGTTGGCTAAAATAAACAACCACAGCAAGAGAAAATGTGAAAAAATTAGAACTCTGATACATTGCTGGTGGGATTATAAAATGGTCCAATAATTTTGAAAACAGTTTGATGGTTCCTCAAAATGTTTAATGACCCAGGAATTTCATTCCTAGGTATACATACACAGGAAAACTGAAAACATACATCCACACAAAAACTTATACACAAATGTTCACACCAACATCACTCATAATAACAAAAAGGTATAAACAACTAACGTACATTAGCTGATGGGTAAATAAAATGTGATATATCCATAAAATAGAATATTATTTAGCTACAAAATGAAGTCTAATATATGCTACATGATAGATCTTGAAAACTTTACATTAAGAGAAAAAGCCAGCTGGGTAAAGTAACACAAGCCTGTAATCCCAGCAATTTAAGAAGCTGGGGGATGGCAAATTTGAGGCCAGCTCAGCAATTTAGCAAGACCCTCAGCAACTTAGTGAGAACCTGTCTCAATACAAAAAAATGAAAAGGACTGGGGATTTAGCTCAGTAGTAAAGCACCCCTGGCTTCAATCTCCCAAAAATCAGGGGCAGGAGGGAGGGAGTGAGAGCACATGCCAGACCCCAAAGGCAACATATAATATGACCCCATTCGTATGAAATATTAAGAATCATAAATCTCGCAAATTAGTGTGCTAGTGCTGTCAGATGGGAAAAGGAGACTGACCACCATCAGTGGTTTCATTTTAGGATAATAACATTATAAAATAAGCTTTAATGGTCATTGTACAATTACGAATACGCTAAAACCACTGAATTGTATACATTTTAAAGGGGTGAATGTTACAGTATGTAGGTTATCTCTCAATAAAGCTAATATAAAAAATTAAACCCTTTGATAGATCTCTTTTGCCAAAGCATTTATTTAAATTTGTTCATGACTCACTTCCAGCTATACTTTCTGCCCTCATCTCCTGGTATTCCCCCCTGTACCACCTTCTGCTTCTATCCCATTTAGTGCCATTTTCTAATTCCGTGTTTTTACACATACTCCTCTCTCTACTGAGAACAGCATACTCCATTCCTCTCTGCTGAATTCCTATCTATCCTTCAAGAACAAATGCTGTTTCTTACAAGAAATCATTCTTACCTTCAGTAAGATCTCCTTTATGCTCTACTGGTCTACACACGTGCTCCTCCTAGTAGACTCTGAACTTCCCGAGTTTACTAGACAGCACCATCTTCAGCTCTGGGAACCAATGCTTGCAAGACTCTAGTAAATGTTTACTGAATAAATGCATGACAAAACACTCACTACTGACCAGAAAGAGTGCCATTTTTTCTCCAAATAGTGTAATTGGTAAAATCTATACAAATGTAACTTGAGTTCTGGCCTTTAGAGACCAATAAAATGAAATAAAAATACAAATTTGGGGCCAACATTGAGACTTAGGGAAATTACCATAAAGTAACATTTCACAGGGTTCATAGTTTAGATACTTATCATTGTTGACTGAACATACTTACTGAAGTCAATACTCTTTTATTCAACATATTAAATGTGTTGTTTAACTCTGGTAACCACAGCTGTGACTTAGTTAACGATCTCAATAAATCCTACTTAAATCAGAGACAGGAAAAAATTATGCAAATGAATTCTTATCTGTTTTTCTGCCCAAGGCATATTTGATAACAGATAAAACACACTCCAAATAGTCTCTACTTAATAGTCAAGAAACCATTTGAGGTTTTATTTGGATCAAAATAAAATACAAAAAAGAAAAGTCTATTATATTAACAGTTTTATTTCAGAAAGAAATTGTACATTAACAGGAGACAGGTAAGAGATTACATTCACAAAAGGAAGTGAATCAAGAAAAGTCAACAGTTATTAATATACCTAGCCACATGATTAAAAAAGACAATTAACAGATAATGACATATGGACTTGCCTTGGATTCATCCACAAAATCATACCTTTTGTTTAAAAAAGGATTGCACTGGTCTTTAAGACTGCTATTTAGAAATAAGTTGGTAGTTCCAATGGACTTTAAACTCAAATCAATCAGCAGTCTCCACACAGGCTGTGTCACACCCATATTTGCCAGAGCAGGATGGAAATCATCTATCAATTACACCTTGCAGCTAGACAGAATATCTTCCACTAATCTCTTGTAAACCCAGGCATCTCCCTTAAGTCGCTGCCTCCTGATACCCACCACATCAGGTTTCTGAAGCTGGCATACTTCTAGTTCAAACTGCATTGTTACTTTGCCAAAATCGGATTGTGTTTGACACTTCAGTGTATAGCTGTGAAAAACAAGACAAGATACAAGTTAGTAGGAGAGCAATGACTATTTTTGATTTCTAAGCTTCTAAGAGGCTGGTGGGAAAAATGAACCATTATTTCACATTGAACAATGTATTACTGCTTATGGTTTCCAAATGGCCTATCTATGCTTTCATGATGGAGAATGTTGTTTTCCCAGAAGGTAAAGGAAGATCCTAACAAAGAAAAGAATGAAAAGACTTATGCCATTCATGCTCAGGAAATCTGGCCTTCTTTATCCAATCTTTTCAATAGTATAATCCAGGAACATTAGAACATTTCCACAATTCACAAAAGAAAGTACAAGGAAGATTAAGAACACTTTCTGTAGTTGTACTTTGTCAGAAACATGTCTTTTGTGTAAAAAAAACAGAAGTCACTAACCCATCAGAAAAACATGTTTTGTTTTGTTTTTTAGTTTTTTCTAATACGTAAGAGGTAATGATCATCATAATATTTTATGGCAGAAAGAAAAGCAAATGAAAGCCTAAGAAAATGGTACATTCCCACAGTTGACACATGGTGCACACAACCGCCATGTTATCTACCCTGACGATGGAAAGGCACAGTCTAAGTGAAGATTTAAATTCATCTTAAGAAATAGGAATGATCCTGAAAAGTTACATAAATTGAATTCATATAAATAACACTACGTTTATATTACAGTATGTTTTAGAGTTTTATTTGTCTGATTTCCATAAAACCAGAATTGACTTTAAATTTAGGTTCCCTAATATTTAAAGGCATATGGTTGGCCACTGTTCCACTTTTTAATCTGTTCTGTATTACAAGGTTTATCAGTTTATCTTACTAGTTATATTAGTTCAGTGTTTTGGGAGTGAGTTTCAATCACTTAAAAATAAGCAGTCAACATCAGAAATGCCAAAAGCAGTACCCTATAAATTAAGGTTCTTGATTAAAAAGATGAAGCATAGAACAATTTAGTTTAAAAGCAAATCTTCATTTTGGAAAATAATAATAATGGAATATAACCAAAATAAATAATAAAAGACCACTGTCTTTGACAAGACAGCAAAAAAACAGAGAAAGGAAAAGGAAAAAAAAAGCGTTCAGGGAAGAGACCACTTGGTTGCTCAGGAAGTTAGGGAGACAAAGTATTGGTTAGCATCAGATCACACTGCCAAAGGAATGACCAACCAAAGGCTGTGACAGAGACCAGAGTAAGTTAGAGATAGGTACTAATAAGACCAAAAGAAAACCCAGGTTCATATGAGTAACATTTGCCAACATGTGCAAATAATAAAAAATAAAATTTATATTTGCAAAAGATTATCTCTTAAAATCTTACTCTACTGACTATGGTATTTACTATTCTATTTACATGTTCTTCGTAAATCTATAAGCAGCTATTACAGTTTGGATCTGGCGTGTCCCCCAAAGGTTCTCAGGTGGGGTTTTTGGAATTGATTGGATTATAAGGCTCTGAGGATCCATGACTTGATGGCACTATTTGGGAGATGGTGGAAAATATAGGAGGTGAGACCTAGAAGGGAATGAGTTCCTGGCCCCTTCCCTTTGTGCTCTGCTCATCTCTCTCTCTTGTTCTGCAACATGAGGTGAGCTACTTTCCTCTGGCATGCCCTTCCGAGGATATTCTGCCTTGCCTCAGGCCCAGAGCAATGGAGCTAGGTGACCACGGACTAAAACCTGACTCTATGAGCCATATTTGTCCTGGTGAAGCAAAGTGGATCTACTTAGCTGCTATAACAAAAACATTTTAGAGAACATAAATTAGTGGAAACTGCTTAGAAATATGAGGATCTTGGGTAAGCAGAAGAGGTCTGGCTACTCAGACTATGAGATCACCACCAAGGAGCCAATTTATTCAACAGCAAGAGAAAAGTTTAAGCGAAATAACTTCCTCTAAGTTCTGAAAACCCTGTCCTATGAGATAGTCAATCATAAAGAAAAGGATTCTCTATAAAACCCTGATTTATTCAAAGCATCTCATTAATTTACATTATAATTTATAAATATTATTCTACAATAGAGAATCAAAGGAAAACAGGATTTAAAAGAAAACTGAAGTTTAGATCATGTTATTCTGAATGAAAGTTTAACTTTGAAAGCAGTAACAAATAGGTGCTTAATATCTCAAATAAAACAAGAGAACAGATTATGAACAATGACACTACCATAAAAGCTTTTCAAAAAATGAGAGGAAAAATACATTTAAAAGTGGTAAGGCAGGGAAAGAATCAACCCTTTTTTTTTTTAGGGTCAAGAACTGAACTCAGGGCCTTGTGTATGCTAGGCAAGCACTCTGCCACTGAGCTAAATCCCCAACCTCAACCCACATTTCTTCAAAGTCCAAAACATACTGAATAATAAATGCAACAGTCTATAATTGAGCTTCTTACCCCTTTCGTACATAGTCAACATGCTTCTTTGGAAGAATAGACATTATTTCATTCAAGAGTTGATCAGGATTCACTAATCTGGTTGTTGTCACATTATAGTGAAGCTTTGAAAAGAACAAAAAAGAAACAAGAAATAAATCTCTACACCAAAACAAAAACCATCCTATCCAATCTAGAGACCCAAAATTCAATATACTACACCTTTTCAAACAAATATTTCAAGAAAAACACTGAAAGAATTGACAGCCAATGCTTGGTTTATCCAATTAAGATGATACTAGGAAAGTTTAAAGAAATGATGTTTATTAGGAACTATACCCATGTTTTACTCCACTCTATATACTTCCATCTTCCTCTCCTACCAACCTCCCCCCAATCTCCCTTAGATTGTGTTTCTGAGGCTGACCTCAAACTTGCAATTCTGCCTAAAAGCATGAGTAGCTAGGATTATAGGTATGCATCACTATGCCCAGACCTACCACCAATTATTTTTAAGAAATAAACATTAAATAGCATCAACTTTGAGCTATACCTGTTTCTCCCTTCCCATATCAAGACAGAGATATTAACAGTCCTCAGATGTAAACTCTGGGAATATAAAACAAATGCCCTAGAAAGTTTGCAATAGTTGGATGTTTCCTTGATTCTTTCTGGAATATTCAAAGACTATTATACATGACATACTACAGAATTCTAGGAGCTGATTCTATGACAATTTAATGAGGAAATGAACATAACAGGTATTCCTTTAAAAAGGTAATGTAGTGGGGCTGGAGCTCAGCAGTTGGAGCACTTGCCTAGCATGCGTGAGGACCCAGGTTCAAACCCTAGCACCACATATACAATTATGTGTCAAGAGAAACACAGGCCACATGAAAAAATAAATAAAATTGATTCTTTCTCTCCCTCTCTCCTTAAAAAAAAAAAAAGTCATTATTTTGTTCTCATTAACTGAAATCATAATTTTAAGAAATTTCATTTTGTACACTCATTCATTCAACAACTAGTTATTGGAGTCAGGTGCAGTGGTGCGCACCTGTAATCTAAGCTCTTCAGGAGGTGAAGTTCCAGGACACCCTGGGCAACTAACCAAGACCCTGTCTCAAAACAAAAAATAAATAAATAAAAAGGGCTGGGGATGTAGCGCTGGTAGAGCACCCCTGGGTTTAATCCTCAATATGATGAAAAGTAAACAAAGAAACAACTATTTATTGATTTACCGGATACTTACTATGTGATATGCACTGTTTTACTGGGTCTTGGAGCAGAACAAAAACTTCCTAGTAGTTTCCTCATAGTCACAATCATACTTTGTAGGTATTTCATAATTGAGATAATTTTATAAATAACAAAATGCTGAGGTAGGAAAGGACTCAGCTATCTTAATTTTCAAAATTAAGATCTATGTCCCAAAGAAGAAATGTAAATTTAAGGTAGAGCTTCCCATAGTGGGGTATAAATTATCACTGGTAATATACATGAAAACTCCATGTTGCACATGGAAAAATATTTTTACTTTAATATTTATGTAACTGTTCCAATTTTATCTGTAAAAATATAATTAGCAAAAACTAATGATATAGTTTCCTTTTAAACAAATTTAAGCTTTAAAAACTTTGGTTTGATTGTGATAAGTTTCACAGACATATATAATGCCAAAGCAAATTAACTGTACTTTTTAAAATATACAGTTTATGTGTCAATTATACCTGCATAAATGTATTTTTAAAAGGAAGATAAACATAAACAAAATGTCAGATCAATAACAGTATAGATGATAATAGATGCCAATAAAGTAAACATTGTGAAGTTAAATGTTAAATGGTTGGAGTATGGGGACCTCAACTTCAAGTTACAAAGGGAACAAGTGGTACAGTCAGGATAAGACCCTGTATCTCCCTAATTCCCAGTCCAGGGTTCATCACCAAACTAAACTGGTCCTGTTAAGATGGTAATAAACCAAACATTTCCAAATCACAATTTAAATAATGCTTTTGTAAAATAAAGAATCCTAATTTAGTGATTTAAATTTGAGATTTTTTTAAATACTTCCTAAAATAGAGTTTAACTGCATATGACTTGATATTTTAAAAACTAAAACTAGTTTTTGTACTATTCTTAGAATCTTTCTATAAGTTTCTGGTTTTTTAACGTATGAATCTAGTGGATCCAAGTGTGATGGTGCACACCTGTAATCCCAGCAGCTCAGGAGGCTGAGGCAGGAGAATCTCAAAGTTCAAAGCCAGCCCCAGTAATTTAGCGAGGCCCTATGCAACTCACTAAGATCCTGTCTCAAAATAAAAAATTATAAAGGGCTGGGGATGTGGTTTAGTGGTTCAGCACCCAGGGTTCAATTGCTAATACAAAAAACAAAACAAAACAAAACAAAAAAAAAACCAAAAAACAAAGCTAGTGGGGAAAAATGAGACTAATTTCCTAAAGCAAGTCCTTCAGTATTGCAAAAAAGCATCAAAAACAGTTAAAAATGCTAAGTTAGATCAAGTTTCAGATCTTAGCTTTGTTCTAATTAAGACTAGTTCTGCTACTTTGGGGTTGAAATGCTCAAAAATGATGATAATTCTTAACACTGGAAGATATGTTACATTAATAAAGTGTTTCATATGCAATGTCACATCACATCTGCACAGCTTGTTTCTACAGCTCAGCTCTATGAGGTTGTCAAGGTAGGTATTATCTCCAGATTGCACAAATGAAGAAACTTGAGGAAATTAGGGATAAAAGTACTTGTCCAAGTTACACCATACCAAACTCATGTTTCAACCTAAGTCTTCTGATCACTATCTTGTGGTTTTTCTCCTACATGGGGGAAGGACTGGGGGACTACCTAGAATACCAGCTAACACCACAGCAGTTTCTATTGAAAAAATGCATTCAGGTTCCAAACAATATACACTGGTGAACAGTTTTAGAACATTACCCATTAATATCTGATAACTGCTTAGCTTCTCAATAACACATATTGTTGGACAATTTCTTTTAACTTTGCTTATTTCTTATTCTTCCTAATCCCAATGTTAGAGTTTGAAATACTTCTTGTCTCCAACTAAAGATATCTCAGAATAAAAGGATAAAATATGCCTAGTGAACAAATAACTACACGTTACAAAACTTCTCAGTATACTATGTAAGTTCAACAAAGCAATGAATACTAACTGGTAAGTCCTATCTTCTATTTTGAGACAGGGCATAAAAGGGATCACAGAACATTATCTTCTGAAGCACTTTTCTGCCCAATTTCTCAGCATCTTCCTTTCCCTGAATTTTGCAAACACTAAACACAGACCCAGTCCCCAAATCCTAAGAACTATTATCATCTCCACTCCTTTGGGCCCTACCCTCTTAGAACTTAAGTTTATTGCAGCACTGAGCCCAAGGTGTTGGAGTAGTATCCTGGCCTGTGATCACTGCCATTCAATGAGTTTCACAAAGGCATGGGCTATGTCTTATTTATCCGTTTATCTCTTATTTCCTCTGCTTTCACCAAACAGAAATACCATTCAATTGATGTTCAAATGAATGCCCAGAGAGAATTCAAGAGAGGAAGAAGCATTTTATATCTACTAACAGTTTTTCATTTCCTTCCCCTACCAAATAAATTGTTCAGACTACTGATAGATTAACCCATTTTAAGGTGTAACACTTCTATCAAATAAGATCCAAACCTCTTAGCCAGGCCCCTTAAGGACCTTTCGGCCTACCTTCCCAGTCCGTAACTCATTATTTTCCTCACACACATTACTCTTGAAGTTCAAATTAACTTCCCACATATTCAAATATTTTGTGAGGGCCTACAAAGGTATATGTAGCAGGGGCTCTTCTATGTGCCAGGAATGTAACAATTAAACTCAAGTCTCCACCCTTAAGGCAGCTCTTCATTCCTCCTGCCTCCCC
This sequence comes from Aplodontia rufa, assembly GCA_004027875.1. NCBI lineage: Eukaryota > Metazoa > Chordata > Mammalia > Rodentia > Aplodontiidae > Aplodontia > Aplodontia rufa. The sequence continues at coordinate 65,665 of PVKS010003896.1, forward strand.
ACCTCCATGTTGCTGCTGTGACTAATTCCTCCATCTGATCTTGAATATTTGAATTAGTCATTTGCACCTTGAAAGAACATATCTAATTTACCTCTGTATTCCCAAAGCCCACTACATAGCAACATGCATGTATTAGATGCTCCAAAATTTAGGGGAATGACTTAGTAAATTAAAAAATACTTATCAGTTCATCCAGTACTTGTTTTAAAAAACACACAAACAACAATGAGCAGTCAGTTTCTGACAGCTTGCCCAGCATGTGTGAGGAGTGAGGACCCGGGTTCAAACCTCAGCACCGCATACACAATCAAGTGTCTGAGCAACAAAAAAACTAAATAAATTGATTCTTTCTCTTTTTAAAAACAAGGGAATTCCAGCCCACTTACCTTTAGCCTTCTTGGCCCATCTTTGGCAGAGCCCTTCCTTTTGCTCCTGGTAAGCACAGTGATAACCTTATCCAACCCCCTTTCAAGGCTCCCAAATACTTTGGTTCCTTTCCTTTTTGGAGTATCCTCCATATGTGCCTGGTTGAGATCCAGTTCCACTGAGCGGCACCTTAGAAACACAAAACATAAGTAGCATTGCGCTTCCTGCCTGCTAGGCCCCTCACAGGCTCTGTTTTGTCCCTTAATACATACTGGGGTGCCTCAACCAGGTATGCCTAGGCCAGACCATCTCATCCTGGCAAGGTGGGGGGGAATTAAAGTTACATCCCACTGGAGAGGAGCCAGCCTTCTACCCCACAACAAGTACTACTTGACAAAACTACTTTTCCCTTTCTTTTCTTTCTTTTTTTTAATGTCAAATATACTGAAAAATGGGAAGAGTAGTACAATGAACACCTATACGTTCTCCTAGATTCAACAATTGTTAGTATTTTACCACACTGGGTTTCTCAATTTGTACAAACAAATATATGTACGTATTTGTTGAGTCATCTGAAGATATCATACTTCACTCTGAAACACTTTAGTATACATCTCCAATAAATAAGGACATTTTCTTTTCATTTGTTCTTTGGGGTGGTGTTACCAGGGGCACTTAACTACTGATCCACATCCCCAGCCTTTTTATATTTTATTTTGAGGCAGGATCTCACTAAGTTGCTTAGGGCCTCGAAAAGTTGCTGAGACTGGCTCTGAACTTGTGATCCTCCTACCTCAATCTCCCAAATCACTGGGATTATAGGCATGCACCGTTGCATCTGGCAATAAGGACATTTTCTTACATAACCACAATACCATTATCACATCAAGAAAATTAATAATCATTCTACAGAATCATTTACATATTCTAATTTCCCCAACTGTCCCCTAAAATGTATCATAGTTTTTAAAAAGTTTAAAAGACAAATATGTTACAGAATATTTGATCCCAGAGTAGTAGGTTTTCTTTCAAACAACCAATAAGTATCTTTATTATTTGGGGGAAGCCATTGTTAATGAGTACCTATGCTCTACTGGCAGGGAAAGATGGGTCTCAGAGAGGTAACTACATGGCTGGAAGCAGGAAGCTGATCAGTCCCACTGCTAATCAGTTATGATTCCACCCCATGAAGAAGGCAGGGAGAACAGTTCCAGTAATGGCCACAGACCACCATCTTGCAGACATTTCTACAGTTTCCAAGAGAATCTATGTTATAGTTCCCCTTAACGAGAGTTATCACAGATAAAGAGAGAAATCTCATTACAAATACTAAAGTTCAAAGAGTCTGAAAAACTGAACACTTACCGCCTCTCAGGGCTAATGACATTTGTCATTAACTTGTCTGTTCCTGTTGAATTTCCTGGTGTTTTAATTGAGGTTTCTTTCAGACATGGGTTTCTAGCTATTAGAAAAAACAACAAACACAGACCGTATGCAGCCAACATACTATGGTTCCAGAATTTCTACCAACAATGTACATATTACCTAGTCGTTGACTCAAAAATATTATAATCATTTGGCCAGTAATGTTAACGTCTCTAATTCTTCACTTGTTTTTTGTTTTGTTTTGTTTTGTTTCTCCCTAGGGATTGAACCCAGGGGTGCTTTACCACTAAGTTGCGGCCCTGGTCCTTTTCAGTTTCTACTTTGAGGTAGGGTCTCACTAAGTATCTGAGGCTGGTCTCAGATGTGTAATCTCTGTCTCAGGCTCCTAAATCACTAGAATTAAAGTTGTGTGCCACCATGCCCAGCTCAGCATCTTTAAAAGTATTTACATGGGTTTATAGTAAAAAATTCATTTTGTCTTTGTATGTGGCTTTTCTTTTATTTCGCTGCAAACTGAAACCATACTTTTTACGATATTATCAATATCATGGTACATCTAAATACAAATTTCATCATTACTGACTGTCCCTTTTATAAATAAAAATCAATTTGTATTCACTCAAGGACCCAGTTTATGCCTTTAATTGATATAGAATTGTAAGGTGCTAATTTAATCCACAGCCCTCTTTAACTCCTTTTAGGTAAAGTACTCGGTCCCCTGAGAAAGCCTGATAAAAGTTATTAAAGAAGTAGGTGCTCCGTTGTATTTTATATTTCCCATTCCTGAATTTTGTGCTTTACTTTAGATAGTATATTTGCATTTCAGATACTTTGTGTCAATTTTTCAATAACAAATTTGGATACCACTGATTAACTTTTTGTTCATAATCCAAAAGTTTTATACTCTTCTTTTTTTTCCAGGGCTGAGGGCCGAACTCAGGGCCTTGTGCGTGCTAGGCAAGTGCTCTGCCACTGAGCTAAATCCCCAACCCCAGTTTAATACTCTTTTGAAATAATATTTGCTATATAATAACAAAGATACAATATCAAGTTTTTCAAAAGAGATTGCGGGCTTGATTTTGTTTACAAATATTAAGCTCTATTTTCCTTAGTTCTACAAGAAAATAAGAGCAATCAGAAATACCTGTAGGGAAAAAAAAAAAAAGAAATACTTGTGAAAACAGTTTTCATCTTTGTGTACTGAGAGTATCTGCTACCACACATAGCTGTCCTCTGACAATTATCACTAACTAGACCATGAAAAAGTCACAAAAAATGTAATTAATGTTTGAGTCAAAAATAACTCACAGCAATAGTAAAATGTGCTAATGGAAGTTATCAATTATAGCTTCAGCCACTTTCTCCCTTAGGCAACTCTTACATTTAAAGAAAAACAGCCAATAAAAGCTTTTTGACCAACACAATCTCACAGGGACAATATATGTTAACTGATGACAATTCAAAATTATAAATTTCAAACCATCCACTTTTCAGAATTTTCAGTTACATAAAAAGAATCAGGGATGGGGGGGGCACAGCGCCTTGGCACGTTACGGTGCTTGCCCCGTATGCACAAGTATTTAGGTTCAAATTCCAGCACCCACATACACAACTGTCAGAGCAATGAAAGCCATGTGAAAAATAATAAAAAATTGATTCTTTCTGTGTGTGTCTCTTTCTCACTGTCCTTCTCTCTTTATTAAAAAAAAAAAAGTATCAATAATGAAAGGGACTGTATTGTCAAAGGTTTTTTAAAAATCCCTGAATAAAACAAGGTGAGCTAAGGTCCATCTGTGTCTAACTCCATGACTCATAAAGGACTGTAATTATGTTAAGAAAAACAACAGCAGACAAAGATGCCCTCACTGGAGAAGATGAAATAACAGTTACCGTGGGGTCCTAGTACACGTAAATGTTATCACACTGAACCCTTCTAACAAGCACAGGCAGCCACGCAAACACACACTTCATGGTACCCAACTGGCCTTTCAGTTTGGGGGGCAAATATTATTTGACTTATTTGTTTCTTTTTGCAGTACTAGGGAATGAACCCAGGGTCTTGCCTGTACTACATAAATGTTCTTACCACTGAGCCACATTCCCAGACAGGAAAGCGTTATTTGAATTCATAAAATAGAAAATGCCACTAACAAAAATAATTGGACTTATAACAAATAATCAGGCAAAGTGTTCCATAACATCATCACGGATAGTAAACTGACCACTTAAACTGGGCATCAAACCTATCAGAAATCAAAAGGCACAATGGTAAAACGTGGCTTAGCTGAAGTCCACAAGGCAATGTTTCAGAATCTGGGTTCACAGGATCTTAAGATAACACAAGGCAAGGCCATGATAGCTGGAAAAAAGGTTAATAAAGCTTAGGTGTCATTTTAAAAAGTGACATGAACCAAATCAAGGTAAGTTAAATATCTCCAGGCTCTAATTTATTCCTTTATTGGGCAAATATGACCCTACTACATACCATGCAAAGCTGTAATAAACATGACTGAGTCTGCTGTCACACACTTTCTGCCTTACTTTGGTGAGACTGTCTTAACTTGCTTAATGTACTTAACAACCCTAGAAAACTGGGTTCAGTTCTAGGTACTATATGTTAAGAGGCACACTGACAAAAGCAGAATATATCCAGATGAGGCCAGCAACCAAAACACTATAAAGTGTCATAAAGGAAACAGTTTAAATAATTAGTGATGGTTAAACTAAAGAGGAAACCAAGGGAAATGAGATTGTGATAACTGGAGATAGACACAGATATGCAGAGAGGATTCACAAATTTTCCCTGTCTGTGAGATTTGACCAGTAATACAACAGGGCAGAACAGGACCAGATGCCAGAACTGGAAATCCAGATGAGTAAGAAGGGTTCTGCAGAGACTTCAATTTGAGTCACTCTAAGGAGAATAACTGAGCAAGTCTAAAACTGGATAAACGACCTTAGACTAATAACTTCACTCCTCTGAGTCTCAGGTTCCTAAACTGTGAAAAATGAGAGTTGGATTAGATAAGCTCTAACTTGACTTTCAGTTTTGCTGTCCTATGATGCTATGATTTCATTTTGTAAATATGAAAAACAGCATTTTTGAGAAAAATTAGAACTAACGTGTTTTCAACTATTAAATAGCATATGATAAAAAAAAACTTGACTTCTAGAAATTCCTGATAGCAGTGCTAGCAATTTCTGACCTGACATACATTTAACACAGTAAGAAGAATGAAATTTGAAACTTTTTAATTACCGCTTCTCTTGACAAATACCTTTTGAGGGTGTAGTGTAATGATTTGGTGTTGTGAGTATTTCTCTTTTATGCTGGTTCTTATTAACTGGAGTCTTTGGTTCAGGAAATACAAAGTATTCTTCATTCTTTACCGCAGCTTGTGAAGTATACACATTCTCTTTGTTCTTTAATTTATTTGCAGATGCCCTGCATAATACTGGAGTTAATGATTTAGACTCTAGACCATTTGATTCTGTCCAGTGCTTGGTAAACTGGAAAAAAGAAGTTCCTGGATAAAACATACTGAGAAAGAAAAGTCAATTTCTTTGCATCATGTTTAAATCATTTTCTAATTACCTTGCATTATTTTTATTAAAATTAAACACTACCTAGGTTCAATCCCCAAGATCACAAATTTTTAAAAAATCAAATATTATACAAAAGTTTTTATTGGCAATACCAGGAAATTTGAAAATGAATATCCAGTTCTTTTTAGTACATGTAGATTATTTTAGTCTTTTCTTTTTTTGCCTTTCTCACTGTGAACTTTATTTTTTTATTATTTTTATTAGTGTATTATAGTTTTACCTAATGTTGGGATTAGTTGTCACATATTCCTAGATACACACAATTCAGCAATACAATTTGTTCAATATCCCCCTCTTACATCCCTCTACCTCCCTCCTCCTGTCTCCTGATCCCTTGCCTTTCTTCTGGGTCTTATATTGTTCCTAAAAAACCCAAATACAGTGACATAATTCTTATACCTATGAAGAACATTTTTTTATGTATATGGCTATAGTATATACAGTGACATTTATAACTACTTGGAATGTACCTTGCTTTACCTTAGTTCCAACATTTCCCCTTCTCCTCCCTTCCTATCATCCCTTGTTATTCTTCAAAATATTTATTTGACAATGAGATTAAACATTTACATTTTTGTACAGGTATGTAGCATAGCTTTTTCAAATATCTTATGAAGTATCTTGCAACTGTATCTCATAAATATTAACATTTTGCATTTTTGTTCTATGGATCTAAAACATGAGTTTGTCGACTCCAGAGCCTGGGTTTAGGTCCAGCCTCCACAAATGAGGGATACCATTTGGCCCTTGACTCTCCATGTTTGACTAACTGTGCTCAGCATGATTTCTTCCATTGCCATCCATTTACATTCAGTAGATGCAGTATCATTGTTTCTAATAGCTGAGTAGAACTCCATTGTGTATATATACCAGAGCTTTTGGATCCATTTATCCAGCGAGGAGCATCTGGGTTGGTTCCATCATTTAACTATTGTAAATTGAGCTGCTATGAACATGGATTTTGCTGTGTACTGTAATGTGCTGATTCTAACTCTTCTGGGAAAATACCCAGAAGAGGGATAGCTGGGTCATATGGTGGATCCAACCCTAATTTTTTGAGGAGTTTCCACACTGCTTTCCAGAGTGGCTAGACCAGTCTGTAATTCCACCAACAGTGTGCTAATGTTCCTATCTCCCCACAACGCCTCCAGCATCTGTTATTATTTGTATTCTTCATCTTTGCCAGTCTGACTGGAGTGAGGTGAAATCTTAAGGTAGTTTTGATTTGCATTTCTCTGATTGCCAGTGATTTAGAACACTTTCTCATGTATTTATTGGCTTGCTTGATATCTTCTGTTGAGAAGTTTCTGTTTAGCTCTCTGGCCCATTTATTGATTGAATTGTTTGTGTTTTTGTTATTGAGTTGTTTTTTTTTTTTGAGTTCTATATAAATTTTGGATATTAGTCTCCTGTCAGAGGGATCACAGGCCATGATACTCTCCCATTCTGTAGGTTGTCTCTTGACTGTTTTGACTATTTCCTTGGCTGTACAGAAACTTTTTAGTTTAATGGCATCCCACTCATTGATTTTAGATTGTAATTTTTCACTTTAGGATTCTTGTTTAGGAACTCATTTCCAACTCCCATATGCTTTGTCTTTCTATTGACAAGTAACTTTTAACATTTTTTCAGGCTGAGTATTTAAACATACCTAGAATCCACTGAAAGTGGCCAGAAATATTCCCTTAGAAATGCTTCCTATACCTAGATTGTCATTTCTGCCTCTAAAATGTACCAAAAACATAAAGTTTACTAATGATCAGGGGGGGAAAAAAAGTTAAAATACTCTCTTATAAATGATGGATAAAAGATATTTATTAACCTTTTTAAATTTATAGTTGAACTTACAAAGCTTAAGGAAAATTCCTCAGAGGCCAAACTAAAAAACAGTGGCATGAATACAGTTATAACCAAAGCTGAAATTGTTTGCTGCCACAAAGGCATCTACCTACTTACTCTGCCAACCTATGGCCTGAATTTTAACAGCCATGGGAGCCTTAGGCCTTTACAAGGTGGGAAGTTAGAGCCAAAGTTTCTATGTAAAGCCAGAAGGAGCCATAACTAAAATAAACCGGTGAATTAATTACACAGAAATCAACCCTTCAAAGGGCGTCATCAAGAAAACATGTCGGTTTTGACCTTAACTCTGGCAGAGAAGGAAAAAATTGTACCTAATAAAATATAAGTAAATACAGGCAGTTATAACATAAGGTTAGGGTCCAAATTCATAATAACCGTACAGCCCCAGAAACTTCAAGTCTATATTTAATTTAATGTAGTCCTAAATTGATTGGTAGAGGCAAATAAGGGTCTTACGTGAAAGAAAAGTTTCAACCTAACCCAACCCAAGTCCTCAACCCTTAACCTGAGTCTCAAACAATTCCCCGAGGTCAAAGAAAACAGCCTAAAAAAAAGTTCCAGGGGAGCATGGTGGAATATACTTGTAATCCCAACTACGCAGTAGGCTGAGTCTGGAGGATTACCTGAGTCTAGAGAGCTCAAGGCCAACCTAAGCAACATAGCTAAATCTTGTCTTTAAAAAAAAAAAATCCAAAAGAGACAAACAGCATGAGCAAAAGTCAGCAGGAAAAATAAATAAACAATAGAATCAGACCATAACGATGTTGGATATTAAAATTTTCACTTCTCAGCTACTCAGAAGTCTGTATCAAGAGGATCTCAAGATTGAGTCCAGCCTCAGTGACTTAGTGAGACCCTGTCTCAAAAAATAAAAAGGGAAAAAGGGTGTGGGATGCAGCTCAATGGTAAAGCACCCCTGGGTTCAATCCCCAGTACTGGGAAAAGAGAAAAAAAAAAAAGATTGAGATTATCAAACAGGGCTGGAGCCACCACCATTCAGCAGTTGGAATACTTGCCTGGCATACACTAGGACCCAGCTTCAAAACCTAGCACCACATACACAACTAAGTGTCACAGAAACAAAGACCAGATGAAAAAAATAAATAAAATTGATTCTTTCTCTCTCTTTAAAGAAAAAACTGAGAAAAGACTATCAAATAGAACATAAATGTTTATGTTTAAAATAAAAAACTTTAGAAAGACTACCAAATATTTTTAAATAGATTAGAAAAAGAATAATAAAAACGTCTACAAATAATAAAGCAATAATAAAAGTGGAAAAAAGATCAATGGAAATGTCAAATAGATTAGATAGAAATGAAAATTTTTGAATGGGAAGATAAAGCTGAAAAAATTATCCACAATATAGCTCAGAGAGAAAAAACAAGGTATATATGAAAGATGGTTTAAGGTAAAAGAAAAATGAAGTGAGATGGTCCACAAATTCTCACATACAGGAAGCATGATGAATTATAAACAGACACAGATATATTTACCAGGCTATACAACTCCACACTAGCCACACAGACACCACATGGATAGTGTATGTTTCCCGGAATTGTGCAACACAGTTACCCTAATATCAAAACAGCAGAATGCCAAAACAAAGAGAAGATTCTGAAAAGGAGCCATAGAGAAAAGAATAGAAAGGAACTAAACTGATACTGATCTTTCAACAGTAACACCAGAAGCAAAAAGAAAATAACTTTAATAATTTCCTGCAACCCCTAAATGTTTCAAAATAACAAGAAAAAATAATAAGAGAGCTAATATTGGACACATCAATAACATGTAATCTAGGAGGGATAATCAGACATCAAGTATCCTGAGGAGTTCCTAGTGTTTAAAAGGGAGTAAACATACAAATTCACTTTATATATGATTAAATACCACATTCAAAATTTGGAGTAAATATTTAAACAGCATAAGTAAAACAGAAACCAATGGAAAAAAGATGAAAAGTAACACTAAACAAAGAAAGTTTTAACAAGGGGGAAATACTGAAAGAGTGATATGGTAGATACATAATACATTAATTAAAATAAATGTAAACTGATTTGTTAACTCAAAAGAAAAATATCTTTAATTTGTATGACAAATCTAGCTATGTTATTTATTTATTTTAAAGAGAGAGAGGGGCACAATGAGAAAGAGAAAAACCAACTTTATTTAGTTTTTCACGTGGCTTTCATTGCTCTGACACTTAGTTGTGTACGTAGTGCTGGGGTTTGAACTCACGTACTTGCACATGCAGGGCAAGCGCTGTAACCAAGTTACCACTCCAATCCCTAATTATGTTATTTTTAAGAAATGTATCTAAAATATAAAGACACAAAAGTGGCCCAAGGTTCAATCCCAAGCAACAAATAAATTAATTAAATAAAGGTATGAAAGATTTCATTGGTTTATTTGTATCAATACTATGTGTCTTAATTTCTTTAATTACATGGAAGTTCTTATATCTGGTTGACCAATTTCCTCCCCTCTTGTTTTTAATCTTGAAGAATGTTTAGCTGTTTTTGCATTTCCATGTATATTTTAAATTTATTTTGATACGTTTCAAATAAACTCAAAAACTGATATTATACTAAATTTAAGATTCAACTTGGGGGGCTAGAGCGGTAGCTCAGCAGTTATGGCACTTGCCTGGCATGCACGAGGACAGAGGTTTGTACCCCAGCACCAGGTACACAGCAAAGTGTCAGAGCAATGAAAGCCACATGAAACACTAAATAAAACTGATTCTCATTTTCTCTCTCATTGTCCCTCTCTTTAAAAAAAAAAAAGATTCAACTTGGATAAAAACTGAAATCTATACCTTCAACTCTTCATATCCATAAAGAGTTCTTTAAGAACTCTAAGGCTCATGTTATTCAAGGGAAGCAGCTAAGTGGGAAAAACCACCTTTGTGGAATTTTAAATTGCCCTATTTTTTTCCTCTTCTCTTCAGCTCCATGGTAGCCTCAGAAACCAAGAGTTCACATTTATGATCAAAATCAGCAGTCGGGAGCCACTGAAGAGGACAAAACAGGTGACAGTTCCTTCAAAGCTTTGCACTCTGAACAGCCTTTTCCCTACAGGCAGAGCAAACAACAATTAGAGGTAACTGTACACAGTGGCTCCCTGAGGCAGTGGGAAATTCTTGGGGAAACCAGTAAATGAAAATCTTAAAAGGAAAGGCTAGAGAATGGATGTCCACAGAGGCTTTTAAAAGTTCCAATACATACTTTAGAATCTAAAAAGCCATGAACCAGCATAGGTCAGTGCTCTTGGCCAGGTGTGTGCACTTACTGGGAAAAGACCTGAGAAGGCTTTAAGCTCTCACCTCAAGTTGACCTTGAGGCTCTGTACAAACAGGAAGTGAAAGCTAAGGCAGAGTTGTCAAGTGCGGGGTTGAGAGTTGGAAAAAGTATTCTTAGATGTACACAAAACCCCTTGCAAATACTGGGAGCCTTACTGAGTCCTAGCATTAGCTCTTTTCTACACTCATTGAGCAGCTACACACAACAAAGAATACATACTTTACAGAATTAGTACAGAAAAGTCACTAAATGAAGAACAAACAGAAACACCACCAAACTTAAAGGAGGAAAGATATATTTTGCCTCATAATTTTAGAGGTTCCAGTCCACAGTCACTTGGCCCTGTGATAAGACAAAACATCATGGTGGAAGGGCACAATGGATAAAAGCTGCTCAACTCATGGTGGCAAGGAAGCAGAGAGCCAGGAAGCAAAGAGACCCAGCAAGGAAGGGGCAGGGGAAAATATATACCCTTCAAAGGCATGTCTTCTCCACTGAAATTCACATAGCAATTAAAAGCCTCCCAAAGAAGAAAAGCCCAGCACCTGATGGATTTCCTGCTGAATTTTACTATACCTATGAGGAGAAGCTAACACTTCTCCTGATTAAGCTATTCCAATAAAGTGAAAAGGAGGGAAATCTCCCAAATACTTTTTATGAGGCAACCAACTCTGATACCAAAAGCCAACAAAGACACATCAAAAAAAGAAAGAAAACTACAGACCAATATTCCTGATGAAAATTGATGTAAAATTCCTCAATAAAATTCTAGCAAGCCACATTCAAGTGACAATAAAGGCTGGAGTGGGCAGTTCACTGGTTATGATGCTTGCTAGGCATATGTGATGACGTAGGTTCGAACCCTGGCACCACATACACAACAGAGTGTCAGAGCAATGAAAGCCACATGAAAAACTAAACAAAATTAGTCTTTCTCTCCCTCTCTCAAAACAAAACAAAACAAAACAAAAACCCCACACATTAAGAAGATAATTCACCACAATCAAGAGGGCTTCATTCCAGTCATGCAAGGCTGGTTCAACATATGCAAATCAAACAAAATTAAGGAACAAAATTATATGATTATCTCAATTGATGCATAAAAGGCCTTTGACAAAATTCAGTATCCACTTATGCTCAAAACTCTGTTGAAAATAAGGATGAAAGGAACTTAACTATGTAAAGGCCATATATGACAAACCCTCAACTAGTATAAATCTAAATGGAGAAAAGCTGAAAGCACTTCCACTAAACTTAGGAACAAGACAAGTTTGCCCATTCTCATCACTTTTATTCAATATAGTCCTTGAAAGACTAGCTGGAGCAATCAGGCAAGAGAAGGAAATCAAAGGTATAAGAATAGGAAGAGAAGAAGTCAAACTATCCCTTTTTGCTGATGACATGATCCTACATCTGGAAGATAAAAAAAAAAAAAATCCACCAGAAAACTGCTAGAGCTTATAAACAGATTTAGCAAAGTAGCAGGCTAAAATATCAACACCCATAAATAAATAGCTTTCTTTTACACTAACAGTAAGAGGGCACAAGGAGAAATCAGGAAATCTGTCTTATTCACAACATTCTCAAAAAGAATAAAATGGATGGGAAACAATCTAAAAAGGGAACTAAAAGAACTCTACAATGAAAATTATCGAATACTGAAGAAAGAAACTGAAGACCTGAGAAGATGGAAAGATGTTCCATGTTCTTGGTTAGGTAGAATTAATGTAATTAAAATGACCATTCTTCCAAAAGTGCTATACAGATTCAATGCAATCCCCATCAAGATACCAATGTCATTCTTTACAGATATTGAAAAAGCAATTCTCAAATTCATTTAAAGTAACAAGAAACCCAGAATAGCCAAAACATTACTAAGCAAGAAAGATAAATTCAGTAGCTTTGCGATACTGGATCTAAAACTATACTGTACAGCTATAGTAACAAAAATAGCATAGTACTGGTATCAAAATAGGCATGAAGACCAATGGAATAGAATAGAAGACTCTGAGACAAACCCACAAATCTTCAAACATTTTTTTAAGAGAGAGGAACAGTGAGAGAGAGAGAGAAACAATCAATTTTATTTAGTTTTTCATGTGGCTTTCATTGCTCTGAGACTTTGTTGTGTACGTGGTGGTGGGATTTGAACTCGCATGCTCACACATGCCAGGCAAGCGCCATAACTGCTGAGCCACCACTCCAGTCCCCAAACATCTTATCTTTGACAGAGGCGGTCAAAATATAACATGGAGGAAAGACAGCCTACTCAACAAATGGTGCTGGACAAACTAGAGAGTCTTTTTCAGGAAGTTGAAATTAGATCCTTATCTCTCACCTTGCACAAAAATCAAATCAAAATGGATCAAGGAACTAGGAATTAAAACAGCTACCATACAGCTGATAGAAGAAAAATTAGGACCAATACTCCAGCATTTGGTAGCAGGCAAGGACTTTCTCAACAAGACTCCCAAAGTGAAAGAATTAAAGTCAAGAATCAATGAGTGGGATGCCATTAAACTAAAAAGCTTTTGCTCAGCCAAGGAATTGGTCAAAACTGTCAAGAAAGAACCTACAGAAAGGGAGATAATCATGGCCTGTGATTCCTTAAACAGGGACTAATATCCAACATTTACAAAGAACTCAAAAAAAAAAAAACACACAATAATTGGGTCAGAGAGCTAAACAGCAACTTCTGGAGGAAATCGAGCAAGCCAATGAATATATGAGAATGTGTTCTAAATCACTAGTAATCAGAGAAATGCAAATCAAAACTACCTTAAGATTTCACCTCACTCCAGTCAGATTGGCAAAGATGAACAATATAAACAGTAACAAATGCTGTCGTGGTTATGGGGAGATAGGAACACTAGCACACTATCGTGTAACTGCAGACTGGTACAGCCAGTGTGCAGACTCCTGAAAAAATTAGAGATGTATCTACCATATGATCCAGCTATCCCTCTTCTGGATATTTTCCCAGAGGAGTTAGAATTAGCACAATACAGTGACACAGCAAAATCAATGTTCATATTGATTTTGCTGTGTTCAATTTACAATAGGTAAATTATGGAATCAATCCAAAACGGAGTTCTACTCAGGTAATAGAAACAATGATTATTATAGCCTCTGAGGGTAAATGGATGGCAAAAGAAGAAACTATTCTGAGTGAAATTAGCCAAACCCAGAGACTCAAAGAACAATTGTTTTCCCTGATTTGTGGGTGCTAGAACAGAGCACAGGCTTGGGTGAAAAGTAGTCAAGCTTTTACACTAGACCCACCAAAAGTACAGCAGCACATAACCTAGGGGAACCACAGATATTCAGGGCGGTGGGCAGGAGAGCCAGGGGAAAGGGGAGAGGGAGGGAGGGAGGACAGGGAGGGATATAGGTAGACAATCAATAATGCAGCACACTCTTTAGTCCCCCTTAGAAGCCAAATAATATTTATGCAATCATTTAATTCTGGAAAATTCATAATCCTTTCTCTCCATATATATATGTGTGTGTATATATATTTGTGTGTGTATGTTTGTGTGTATACACACACACACTTGTAGACATTTATAGTTATTAAAGGGGCAAAATATAGAAATAGAAGAATCAAGAGACTGGGGTGTGTGTTATGCGGGGAAGACTCTGAATTAGGGCCAAATGCATATCGTATTGTTACTTTATAAGTATTGATGATTGTACAGCAACTCAACTACTTAATAAAAAAAAAAAAAGAGTATGCCTTCTCCAACTAGGCTCTACCTCTTTCTATTTCTATTACCATTGGAACAGCCCATTCAGCTGTGAATCCATCAATAGGTTTTTCCATCAATAAAGTTAGAGCCCTTATAAACCAGTCACCTTATAAAGACCACACCTCTGAATGCTGCTACACACCTTCTAAAGACCACACCTCTGAATGCTGCTACACTGGGGCCCAATCCTTTAACACGTGAGCTTTTCAGGGGATATTTCAGATCCAAATATAACACCAGGCAAAGATTTAAAATCAGTTTTTAGTACAGCATTTGCCTACCGTGCAGAAAGCTCTGAGTTCAATCTTCAGCACTACAAATAATAATAATGTTTTAAATTATATTCAAATAACTAAAGGAAAGCATGTATAAAGAAAGGAAAGTATAAGAATAATCTCAAAACAAATATCAATAGAGAGAAAAGTATTTCAAAGACTCATACAAAGCTGGGCATGGTGGTACATGCCTGTAATCCCAGTGGCTCAGGAGGCTGAGGCAGGTGGATCACAAGTTCAAAGCCAGTCTCAGCAGCTTAGCAAGGTCGTGATCAATTTAATGAGACCCTATCTCAAAATAAAAAATAAAAGGGCCTGGAGATATGACTCAGTGGTTAAGCACCCCTGGGTTCAATCCCTGGGACCAAAACAAAAAGAACTATACAAAAATTTTGAATTTAAAAGCACAGTAACTCCGGAGCGGTGGCTCCACAGTTACGGTGCCTGCTTGGCATGCGCGAGGACCTGGGTTTTAACCCCAGCACCACATACACAAATATGTTGGAGCAACGAAAACCAGATGAAAAACTAAATAAAATTGATTATCTCTTTCTCTCTCACTGTCCCTATCTCTCCTTCTAAAAAAAAAAAAAAAAGCACAATAACTATAATGAAAAAATTCATTAGAGGAGTTCAACAGTATTTCCAGTAGGCAGAGAAAAGAATCACCAAATTTGGAAATAGGTTATCTGAACTTATCTAATTAGAGGAACAGAAAGAAAAAAGAATAAAGAAAAATGAGCCTCAGAGAAATTAATGGCACCATTAAGTGTGCCAATATACACATAATAGAAGTCCCAGAAGAGAAGAGTAAAAGAACAGAGTCAAAAATTATATTTGAAATAATAATGGCCCCCAAAACTCCCAAATTAAAAAAAAAAATCAATGCACATATCCAGGAAGCTCAACAGACTTCAAGTAGGATAAAAAGATTATCAAAGGAGAGAAAAACAGATCAGTGGCTGCCTAGAGCTGGTGGTGAGAGTATTTACCACAAAGAGGCATGAGGGAGATTGGGAGAGGGGTAATGAAACTGTTCTATATCTTAATTTTGGTGGGGGTTACATGTTGTCAAAAACACCTAGAACTATACACCATGAAGAGTGAATTTAACTATGTAGCTACATGTAAATTATATCTCATTTATTTTATTTATTTATTTTTAAGGAACAGTAAAGTGCTCCAAAATGGAATCTTGGCTTTTCTTTCTTTTTCTTTTTTTCAGTACTGGGGATTGAAGACAGGAGCACTTTACCACTGAGCTACGTCCCAATCCCTTTTTATTTTTTTCTTTTGAGATATGTGTTCACTAAGTTGCTGAGGCTGGCCTCAAACTTGCAATCCTCTTGCCTCAGCCTCCCAAGTCACTGGAATTATAAGCATGTATCATCACACCTAGATGAATCTTGGCTTTTCTTAAAAGTTGGAAATAACTGCCTTCCCTTTCGTTAACATTCTAAGAATCTCTCAATAATGTTTTCAGTTGTCAGCGATTCAATAAATCTGCAATCACACATTTGGTTTCATGTTAGTCTAGGTGTTTTTTAAATCGAGATATATTCTGCCTTAAACAGTAATAACAACCACCAACCTGTGGTGTTTGGGGAGTTGATAAATTGTCTTCACACCATTCATAGTCTATTAGTTCAGTCACATAATTTTCATCATTTGTCACATCTTCCAGACTCTGATTCTTTGACTGTAGAATTAAAAGATAAAAGAAATTAGTGCTGGGGGCTGGAGCAGTGGCTCAGCGGGTGCCCAGCATACACAAGTACACAGGTTCAAACCCCAGCACCCACGTACACAACTAAGTGTCAGAGCAACAAAAACCATGTGAAAAACTCAATAAAAATTGATTCTTTCTGTCTCTCTCTCTCTCTCTCTCTCTCACTGTTCTTCTCTTTAAAAAAAGAAAGAAGTTAGAGATAATAGCACCATTGTTCAATTTTTAAAACAGTATATTCCAGGCACAGGGCAAGGATCTGGAAGCAGAAAAAACAAGAGACAGGATACTGGATGAGCTCACCATCAAGTACAAAAAGTAGGAAGTAAAAATATTTAGTTTGATTATCAGTTAGAAGACTCACTCACTCTCAATGTATCTTGGAACATTCTTATATGGCATACTCCTTACATACAATCACTATAATACCAGACAACTCATTAGTAAATTTACAAATAAAAAGCTTTGACAAAGCAGAAAATGGAAAGAAAATGACTTTTGAGATTCAGGAGTTTTACTTAAAAACATACAGGGCAGTTAAACATTTTTACCAGGCGTAAATTAGTCTTATGAAACATCTCCCACAGTGTGAAGACTTGGGGTGCTAGGCCAACACTTCCACCAACGTTTAACTCATTTTCTTTCATTCTTTTCCCTCTATAAACCAAGAGTATACCACATATATCCTAAAGTCTAAGAATACGGGGTATTGTTGTATTTTTTATTTCTCCCTCCTTCCTTTTCCTTCATCATGTTAATCTTGCCAGGAAAGTTTACTTGAGTTTATTATACCTCATCCTTCTTTTCCACTGCCACTGCTCCAGAACAAATCTTATACCTAAACTATGTGGACAATGTGGTAATCTTTCCACCCTCTCAACCAGAGGTGACAGATTTCTATAGCATTGCCCATTATCATCAATTAGAACACCTGCACAGAGTGCCAGGCTGAGAAAAATACTAAAGCTAAGTCTGAGCTCAGGGGGGAAAATTCAGTGTTGTATAAACGATGGCTGTCATATGTACTGTGGTAGGGAATAACAAAATACCTATCATCTCTGACTGAACAATTCAACACACCACTGGATGAACTTTTTAAAAATCATAGTCTTGTGTCTTTCTTGCTCAAAAATCAATGGTTCCCCATTACCTATTGCACAAAGTCTAAAACTCTGACATAGTATTTCAAGGTCCCCTACAGTCTGGCTCTTCCCCACCCTTACAACTTACTTGTTCTCTTGCTCTTATTTTTCCCCTACTTGCACTCTTGATTTTAACCAAACAAGTCTAATCACTGTCAACAGAATATATCAAGCATAATAAGATGCTTGAGCTTTTGTTAATTCTATTTATCTTGTTCAGATTATTATCCTCCTTCTTTTCCATTTTTTTTTTAAACTCAACTGTGAGTCCACTTTGAACCTCCCATGGTGATCACACCTTCTCTTGAAAGCCTCCAAAGCATAACTCTAGCCACTTATCTGGCACCTATCTTGCACTACAATATAGTGTAGACATACAGACAGATAGACAAACAGATGGATCTTGCCTTGACTTGACTGTTCCAGAGCAAGTATCACATTCTATATAGATCTGTTTCCCAAGATCCAACATGGGGCCTAAAAACGCCAAGAATGTTGATGATGGCATAATCTTTTGTGTTTCATGGATCAGTTTATATTATTGTTTCACTGAATATGCCATCTATTGATTGACAGTTCAGAATTTCCTTCTTATAAACAATACCCCAGAGAAAAAGGATGAATGCATCAAGGGAGAGAACAGTATCGGCAGACCATGTGGCTTCCTTCAAGGTTCAATGATTTGCATAAAGATCAGAAAAAGAACCAAAATTTGATTTCTATTTCATTTCTTGCCATTAAAATATCTATCTGCTATGAAAACTGATTGAATAATGACTGCCCAAATAAAGAAAGTAAAATGCTCATTATATAGTAGATGGAAGATAAGAGTAATTATCTTGGGGCTGGAGCAGTGGCTCAGTGGTTAAAGTGCTTGCCTGGCATGCCTAAGGACCCAGGTTCAAACCTCAGCACTATGTACACAACAAAGTGTTGGAACAATGAAAGCCACGTGAAAAACTAAATAAAGTTGATTCTCTCTTGCTCTCTCTCTCCCTCACTATCCCTCTCTATCTCTTTAAAAAAAAAAAAAAAGTAAATATCTTCCCAGATATTTTCCACTAGGATACTTTACAAATCATGTAAGTATATCAACTGAGATCAAGCCAATTCAGATATAAGAAAATCCAATCATTCAGCAAATTGTCTCACATCTCTTAACTGAGGTGTTGCAAATTTAAAAATTTAGCTAATAAGTGCTTATCCTTAGAGGTGTCTAATTCCTTTCAGTAATTACCTGATCAGAAGTAAAGCTCATGATTTGGTTTACTCCTAGACCTAAATGAGTCTATGGGTTAGAAGGGAGATGGATTGATTAATGGAGCCCAAAGGCAAAAGATCTGTCTGGGCATGGGGTATTTACCAGCCCAATAAAACTCTCCAAAAACAGCTAGAACATCATCCTGTGAGTAAGATTATCTCACTTCAAAGATCTCTTTACACAACAGCCACTGATACTTCCAGTTCTTAGCTTAGTCAAAAACCAACTATGGAGGGAAAATAGAAGGCATATTAGATCCGACAGAGACATGCAACCCACTCTCCCTGAGGAACAAGACTGACCAGACAAAGGCCAAATACATATGCTGTATTTACAGGTCTTTACGATTGTTTCCTACAATTCAGTTCCACCACATCCTTTAAAAGCCTTTCCATGTACATAAATTATATAAACAAGCACGCTCCAAAAAAAAAAAAAAATAGACTGGAAAGACACAGTAAAATGTTAGCTATATCATCTATATGTAATAGATTTATAGGTCAATTCTATTTTCCTTTAACTAACCTGGTTCTACAATAATCATAAACTGCTTTTGTGAGTGAAAGGGGTAGGGGGAAGAGGTTTTTAAAACACCACTTTAACATTCAGAAGTTTAGAATTCAAATTCAGAACTTCCTGTTTTTCTTATCAAAAATATTTAAGGGGCTGGAGCAGTGGCTCAGCAGTTATGGCGCTTGCTTGGCATGCACAAGTACACGAGTTCAAACCCCAGCACCACGTACACAACGAAGTCTAGATGCAACAAAAGCCACATGAAAAATTAAATAAAATTGATTCTCTCTCTTTCTCTCTTTCACTGTCCCTCTCTCTTTTAAAAAAAAATTTTTAAGTCATAAAATATCTTATCTTTGGCTCCTTTCCACCAGAGAATTTTGGCACACTGCAAGCCTAGCAAGGGTCCACGAGAGGTTCTCACATTTACCTTTGGAGTGGCACTGGTAGATCCACAGGAAAAAGAGGGAAGCTGTAAACGAACTGGTTTTCCCCGAGCCTTCTTGGCCAGAAGAAGAAGATAAGTGGCTGTGAGGTGATCATATTGCCACTGGAGGAAAAAAAAAAAATCAAGCTGTTTAGATGACTAACGTTATGTATTAATGCTATATTTAAAACATTATTAATATCTATTAAAAACACTTTTTCAATTTTTTCTCAATGATTTAGACATTCAGAATTTTAAGTCAACAGTTTTACAAAGGCAAAAGCTTTATGATGACAAATAGTAATCCTATCATACTCCTACAATTTTTACTTCACAGAAAGAACAATTTCTGAACACTTAGCTATCTTTTCTGCTATTAATTCTGTATTTCTAAATTAATTGCTTATATAGCTTTAAGTTTTTTTCAGCTTCAGATATCTGTAGATTTCCTAATATGTAAAATAAGAATTTAACTACACTATAAGTCCTTCCCTTCCCTACATATCTCGCTGTATCATCCTATTATAATTTTATCATTTTTTAGTTAGATCAATATTTATATTATTATTGTTATATAAATAATATTCACAACTAAATAGAGGTAATATTCTAAATATTTAATTGGTTCTCTGAACCAAACAGAATAGAGGCAAAGAGGTGAGCAGGGACCCACGGGACCCATGCTATACCAATTATTAACTTTTTAATTGTGATGTAGGGGAAGTAGAATCCAGATGTGTTAAGAGAGGAACAGGGAGGGTAGATGTGTTAAGAGAGATAACAGGGAGGGTACTTGTGGTAATCATTATTTACTGATCAGAATATAAAGTTTCTAATATTTTAACAATCAATATGGCCATACTATCCGTCCAGCAGCTAAACCACAGTGTGCTAAAGTTTATTTCCTATTTTAAAAACTTTGTTTCTCCTGTAGTTAAAAATTTAGAGTCTTTGTTCTTATTAATTCAACCCACCGGCTCCAGCACCAATGACCTCCTCTCAACATGTTTACATGCATCAGCAAACCTGCTTCTTTCCTTCTTTAGAGACATTCCATCCAACAACCGCATCCCATGCTCTACCCTAGACTGGCTTCTTTCTCAACCTGCCACCTAACAGTCAATCTAGAAATTCCTTTCACCTCTATCCTACAATGTACCCCCACTTGCCTAGGTCCTAAGTATTCCTCTTTCTTGGTTTGCTCTCTGGTTTTGGTGAAACCCATCCTCTAGTAACTTCAAGGGAATCTGGGAGATCTTTTATGTTGAATACATGAAAGAGTTCTAGCCTCACACTTGATTCTGGTTTGGCCAATTACCGAATTCTAAACTGATAATGACTTTCATCATTTTAAGATAATATGGGCCTCTTGATTCAACTGAAAAATCTAGTCTTTCATACTCCTAAGCCTTTGAACATGACCTTTTGCTTGTCTTTAAAAATCCTTTGGATATTTTTCCCCAGGCTTCTGAAATTTCCCTAGAACAGACCTTGGTATAGATCTATTTTCATCTACCGTGTCAAGCCCTAGTTAATCCCCATTTTGCTCTTGGAAACTTTATACTTCAGTTCTGAACACTTCATCTCCTTTTCTTCTGTCTTATCTTCCCACAAATTCTGTTACCTGTATGATAGACATTTCTTACTCCTTCTCTCAGATTTTGCATGTCTGTTTTTAGGTTCCACTTTATGATTTCACATTTAATTTCACTTTCAAATGTTTCTACTACACTTTTCATTTCTGTGGGCATATTTTACATATGTAAGAAATATTACTTGAAAATTGCTTCTTTTAGATATCTTATTCTTATTTCAAGAATAAAATGGCCTTTCTGAGAATCTTATCATTTTAAGCCAAATTTTCCCACTTATTCCCTGCATTATATTTTTTCTGTGTATCTTTTTAAAAAGAGTTTTACTTAGTTTTTAATATGGCTTTCATTGCTCTGACATTTCATTGTGTATGTGGTGCTGGAGTTTGAACCCACAACCTTGAGCATGCCAGGCAAGCACCGTAACCACTGAGCCACTGCTCTATCCTTTTCTGGGTATCTTTATTTTTTCTTTCATCTTCCTCCCACCTCACTCCATTCATTTTGATCTCTAACTTTCATGTTAGAGGTTTCCCTCAAATGTCTGTTGATGTTTGATTATCTGCCACTATTTAAATGTGAATTATATTACACAGCTGATTAGAGCCTCAATGGGTAGGATGGGGCTGCTCATCCCCTGAAGGCTTTTCTCTTAAAGTGGATAGACAGGAACCTGGACACCTGACCACTGGAATAGTCGGTCTTTTCTCCTGGTTGTTTCCTAGAGATAAATCTTACAATATTTTCTCTACTTCCACAGAAAATGAGGAAAAATCTTGGCTCCAGCATTCTCAGAGTTGAATAGGGAAGGGGTTTAGAGTCCATGCATCTATTTTAGAATGGCTCATCACCCCCACTTGAGCTATATCTGGTTCAAGAGTCCCTCTTGTTAAAAACCTCCAACCTTCTGCCTGGGGGGAATGTAGAAAAAGTGGCTAATGCACAACAAAACAGAGAAAGGGATCCAGGGTCCTCACTGCTTCTAACACAGGCTTTCAACCAATCTCTCTGTTTCCAGTCCTTCTCACCAACTTGATATCAGAGGTCCCTGGTACCTCTGGTTCCTGAGTCTTTCTGGAGCTCTATGACACTAATTAATTTGCTCGTGGCCCTTTCCCATTGCAGGCACTTAGCTTTCTGCTTTATCTAAAATGTTATATGTTACCATTTATCTATTTAATAACTTTCAAATTTTAATTGACATCCCTTTGTCTCATCTTTGCCCTTCAGAGTTTTTGCACTTTTAAATCTCTTTTTGTTTTAGTGAGTTTTCAGGAAGTGTTAGGTAGAAGCATATCTGTTCAATCCATCATTTTTAGTTGGAACTTTCTAAATAATGTGTTTATAAAACTAGAAGACATTGCCGTACAAAAGTGTTACACTTATGGCCTGGAGCGGTGGCTCGGTGGTTACAGCGCTTGCCTGGCATGTGCAAGTACACAGGTTCAAACCCCAGCACCCACATACATAACTAGGTGTCAGAGCAACAAAAGCCATGTGAAAACTCAATAAAAATGGATTCTGTCTCTCTCTGTCTCACTGTCCTTCTCTCTTTAAAAAAAAAAAAGTGTTACACTTAAACAGTTGTGAATATTTTTTAAATATTAATGCAGCATTTTATTTTTTGTGGTAGTGGGGATAGAACCCAGAGGCACTCTACCACTGAGCTATATCCCCATTCCTTTTTTATTTTTATTTATTTTTTGACAGGATCCTACCAAGTTGCCCAGGCTGGCCTCAAACTTGCGATCCTCTTGCCTCACTTTCCTGAGTCACTGGGATTACAGGTATGCAAACCACATCTGGCCAGTACTGAATATTTAATGCTTTGGCACTCCCTCACAAAATGTATGATCTAAAGCAGTCTACTACCAACTGCTTTTATTAATAAATTTTATTATTTAGTATTTTAGATGCCCCAATCATGGCATATGTTCTGAAATTTGTGTTATGGCCTAATCAATTTAGTGGGTGAAGTATAAATTATCATGTTATGTTGCTTTTAATCCAGACAAGATACACAGAACAGAAAAGGCTTCATGGAGAAGGTACTTGGGAACTAGGTGACAACTAAATAGTTATGATCACCCTCAACTTTCCCAAAACTACATTAGATTCTTCCCCATCTCCCACAGCTTTGGTCTCCTGTGTGCTACTTTTTTTTTTTCTTTTAAAAGAGAGAGAGAGAGAGAGAGAGAGAGAGAGAAAGAAAGAATGAATATGAATGAATCAGTTTTATTTAGTTTTTCATTTGGCCTTTGTTGCTCAGACACTTCACTGTGTATGTGGTGCTGGGGTTTGAACCCGCATCCTCACACATGCTAGGCAAGCACTGTAACCACTGAGCAACCCACTCCAGACCCTAACTTAAAAAAAGTACTTTTTAAAGAGATGCTACAAACTGATTAGACAAAAGGGATACAAAACAAGTTGTCTCTGTCTTATCAATAATGGCATGGCATTATCCAGGCATTATGAACAATTCCTAGGTAGTGTAGTTTTAGATGGGATTTTTTCTCTCTCTCTCTCTCTCTTTTTCTTTCTTTTTTCTTTGTACTAGGGATTGAACCCAGGGGCGATCAAACACTGAGCCATATCCCCAGCCCTTTATTATTTTTTATTTTGAGACAGGATCTTGCTAAGTTGCTCAGAGCCAGATTGCTGTGGCTTTGAATTTGTAATCCTCCTGCCTCAGCCTCTGGAGACACTGGGATTGCAGGCGTGTGCCATGGAACCCAGCTAGATGGGATTTTTCTAAACATGCCCTCATACTTCTCATTTTGATAAGATGCACAGGGGAGTTGTGTGTTCAATAACAGATAAATCAACACATTAGTTATGCTTTCAGGTGATGTCAATCCACAAGCCTAACACAACTAATGTTTCCCTTATCTTTTAGGCAGTACCCTCTTTTGAAAATCAAATGTCTAAAAGTGATAGCTTTACCTACTAGAAAGAAGCTTTCAATTCTAGAAATTAAAACACTTTTAAATCCTCAGTTAAATGTTAAAGATATAGGTACCTGGGCTGAAGAGGCAGCTACTGGGTTAGAGGGTTAGATAAACTAAGGAGTGGCCCTCTATCCCTCCCCGACCCTCCTCCTGAGACCCTCCATCTTTAAATACATGGCTGTTTGCATCACAGGGTAAGGGAAGGAGTCTGCCTTAGTCTGAATAGGTTCTCACATGCACAGGTGACTGTCAGTGAACTTCCCCTTTTATATTACTGGCTGTTCCCACAATCTAGAGCCACTTGTAGCTGGAGGAATGGGTGAAAGAAAGGAGAGCAGTTAGTGGAAAGCTCTAGCACTACTGTTAGGAATCTGTAAGATTACCATGATATGGCTCAAAATCATGAGTCATGGAAGATTCTGACTACTGTATATAAAAAGCAGTTTAGGAGTACTCACATACACAATATAAAGAGGGAGTTCTGTAAGAGCTGTATATTTCACAATAATGTTTCTCTGTCTTTGCACAAAGATCAGCAGTACCAGACCAGCATGGATCACAGTGAATCAATCTCTTTGTGTCCTGTCTAATCAGCACCAAAAGTTAAAAACAGAGCTCCCAAGACGCCACAATAATTAGAATGGGCCCTAGCCAATCTCAAAGCTGGTTTTCCCAGTGTTCTTCAAATTAGAAAACACCTAAACTAATGTTTTGAGACTACTTAGACTAGGAACCTCAATCTTAGCACTACTTGACTTCTAACCTGGATAATTCATTGTTGTAAAGCACTTCTCTGTACAGCATCTCCGGCCTCTACCCACTAGATGCCATTAGTACACACACACCCCAGTTTAACAACCAAAAAATGTATCCATACATTGACAAATGTCCACAGAAGGGCAAAAATCACTCCCGGTTGAGAACAACTGACCTAGACCAACATTTCTCAAGTTCTAATGTACATGTGAATCAGACTCTGAATCAGAGTCTAATTCAGTGGATCTATGATAGAGCCTGAGATTCTGCATTTCTAACAAGTACCCAAGGGATACTGATGCTGCTGTCCTAGAATACAATTTGAATAGCAAGAATCTACAACAGCGTTTCTTAACTGCTAGCTGCAGAATGCAATCATCTGAGAAGCTTTTAGAAATCCCAATACCTGGGTCACACCCCAGACCAACTGAATTATAATCTCTGGGGGTAGGACTTAGGTATCAGTATTTTTTTTTTAAGTTGCCAGATGATGCCAATATATACCCAAAGTTGAGAATCTCTAATTTAGAGGGAGCAGCCTGTATCACAGTCATTCCTACAGGTGGAAATGGGCATAAACAAGCATTTAAGAATAAGAACATAAAAGAAGAAAAACTATTACTTTGGTCACTGCAGGCTCAATGTTGGTCATGTTTAATTTTCAGAGTAACTGAGATCTTTAGAGAGATGTATGAACAGAAAATAATCTCTAATAGGCTTCAGTATTATTTTCTGCACCAGAAGTAAGGAAAATAATTCATATTTTACTTTAAAGTTTGGAAATTATATGTAGAGACTTTATTACAGAGGATACCATATGAAAGTTGTTTTTTTCTCCCCCTGCAATACTAGGGATTGAACCCAGGGGTACTCCATAACTGAGCTACATTCCCAGACTTTGTTATTTTTTTATTTTGAGAGAGAGAGTCTCGGAAAGTTGCCCAGGCTGGCTTCAAATTTGTGATACTCCCTCATCAGCCTCCTGAGTAGCTGGGATTACACGCATGCAGCATTGCATCCAGTTGAGTATGGTACTTTTTAAAACTCAGATTTTAAAAGTTTGTGGGACTCATCAAATTTTTTCTAGGTAAAATGATACAATGTCTGGGATTTCATCTGAAATAGTTCAGCCAGAAAGGTGATCGGAGAGGGAGCTGGGATATAGTTACAATTGACAAAACTTTAAAAACTGTGGAAAGTGGGCGATGAGTACCTCAAAACTCACTGTTATACTAGTTTCTCTACTCTTGTACGTGCTCAAAACTTTATAACAAAATGTTTAGAAGAATTTTTTATTTGAATATAGTCTTCTATTAAAGGTCATCCCAAAGAAAAAGGAATACATATTTTTATTTTGTTACAAGAATAAAGACATGTCATATATTCCAGGAATTTCCAAGTCCTGCCATTCCCCTAAAGGCATTAACCATGAAAAAGTAATTTATACTTCTACTTCCCAGACATATTCCAGAAACTTTGCTCATTACATCATTCAAAAGAAGTCCTTTATACCTCCTCCTCACTAAAAAGACTTATGCTTTAGTAAAGCTTTATTCAGCTTTTTTAAATCCAATTAAGGTCTCTACCTTGCAAGTTGCAAAACAGAAAAAACAAATGCAAATAAGTGATGAAAGACACAGTACTAAATCAGAAGCAAAGCTAGGTATGATCCTTGTCTATCACATTAGATTACACTCAGACACCTGTGAATGCCTCTCTTTACCACTGGTAAAATTCAGACATTAAGCATCTGATAAAGTTAAAATGATGCAATATCAGAAATCTTCATGACTTATGGTACTTGGTTGATATTCTTGGGGTGATATGATGCTACAGGGTTGTTCTTCAGTTAAGAAGGAAACTGTGTTGTGTTTACCTCACTTTTACAGCAGAACCAGATTTTTATGCTAGAGAACTTTAAAGTAATAAAAATTAGAACACAATTCTCTGTGGATTAATCTGCTCTGTTCCTGAATTATTTATGTCCTACCAGTATCTTTAACCAATGTCTTAAGTAGAGTGTGTTCACTTTTAAAGAGGACATCCTGCGGACATCAGAAAATTTGCAATGAAATCACACATAAATATAAATAAGTACAATATTTATATTGCTGACAAAATTACAGGTCTGAAAATTCTCTATTATTTTAATGTACTAATAAAAAAGAACAATGATACAAAATATATTTTCCTTAAATTCATGTTCTATTTCTTACCAATGAAATTAAATCCTCCATTGTCTGCCTGTTGTTTCTGTGATGTACAGAAAGTTCTGTTACACAATCATCATCAAGGTGAATAAACTACAAAAAAGAATTTAATAAACTTGATTAACAAAAATTATAATTTGTTTCCAAGCTTAAAAATCAGAGTAATCAGAGCAGGGTAATTATAAGACCAGACATCAAAAACAAGGGCTGGAGCAGTAGCTCAGCAGTTTCGGTGCTTGCCTGGCAAGCATGAGGACCCGGGTTCAAATCCCAGCACCACATACACAACTAAATGTTGGAGCAACTAAGGCCATGTGAAAAACTAAATAAAGTTGTTTCTTTCTCTGTCTCACTGTCCCTCTCTCTTAAAAAAAAAAAAAAAAAGTTTCTCTCTCTCACTGTCCCTTTCTCTTTAAAAAAAAAAAATGTAAAAACAACATGAATCTGTCAAACTTTGGAGCTTAACATCATCCCCAACTTTTACATCCCATAAGAAAATCAACATTCCTAAGGTGGGGAGGAAAGGAGAAAGTGACAAGGAGTACAAATATTTAGCAAAAAATCCCATCTTATGTTCAACTATAATGTACCAAAAAAAATTGAAAAAAAAAGGGGGCAGGGTGGGGAGAGGGGCTGGACCACTAGCCTGGCATGTGCAAGGACCCAGGTTTGAACCCCAGCACCACATACACAACTAAATGTCGGAGAAACAAAGGACAGATGAAAAAATGAAGTTGCTTCTCTTTCCTCTCTCCCTTTAAAACAAAACAAAAGTGCATATCAAAGACTAGCCAATTATTTTGGATTATCCGTGCCTGCCACATTTTCTGTTCACTAGTGTAGAAAATGGAACTGAATATAACTTCTATTTCCTACAATACTTGGATACTAGAGCTGTGCAAGGAAATGGCAGGAGGGAATCATGCAGTTATTACAGCATTTGAACCTCAAATACCCAAGTAAATCTGAATTCCTTTTATTACATATTCTTGATAAAACCCAACATTGAAAGAGGAAAACAAATATATCAAAAAGCAACAACAATCCCTTAAACCTCTTCTATATATAACTCATTTGATCCTACAATACTCCTAGACAGCAGACAAAACAGAGAAGTGGTCCTACGTATAAAAGCACTCTATAAATGGCAAAGCATGACCCAAACAAGCACAGGAGACTGACATCAAAACACCTACACCACTGATGATAAAATGAAGACTCAGAAAAGTTACTGTTATCTGCCCCAAGACTGGCATTTTTTATTACTAGAAGGCTTTTTCTATCATACCACAAGGCTACCTCTCTATGACTCTGCTCCAGTAAACACCAATATCTTGCCACAAAGGCTACAGAGGCGCAGGAGCTTGAACCATTTAACCTAGCAGATTCATTCTGTGCACCCCTTCTGTCTAGATTCAAATCTTGGTTCTATGCTTATTAGTTGTTTCAGTCTAGGCAAGTTACTTAATGATTCTGTATCTCAGTTGCTCCATTTGAAACATGGAGGGGCTGGGACAGAGGCTCAGTGGTTACAGTGCTTGCCTGGTTCAAACCCCAGCACCACATACACAACTAAGTGTCAGAAAAACAAGACCCAGATGAAAAAACAAATAAAATAGATTCTTTCTTAAAAAAAAAAAAAAAAGGCAATAGTACGTACTTCGAAGGCTAATATGAGGAATAAATGAGTTTACAAAGTTAAAAAAAAAGTCTATAGCATAGTGCCTGACTCTTAAAGGTATCAGTCTAAGAGTTGTATCTATATTATAGAGTACTATAATTACACTACCTATTATAGTGACCCTTATTATAAAGGCAAACTATTCTAAGTACTCAATAAATACAATAAATATTAGCAATTATTATAGTAAGATGTAAAGAAAACGATATACTCTGGGAACACTCAAAACTTTATATATATTTTACTTTTTTTTTTCCAGTACTAAGGATTGAACCCAGGGGTGTTCTACTACTGAGCTACATCCCTGCCCTTTTTATTTTTTATTTTGAGACAGGGTCTCACTAAGTTTCTGAGGCTGGCCTTGAACTTATGATCCTCCTGCCTCAGCCTCCTGAAGAACTGTGATTACAGGTGTGCACCACCACACCCAGCTATGTATTTTATTTTATACCTTGTCCCAAATAAAAAAAAATTTTTGGGTTGTTAAAAACAGAGACTTTCTTCATTTTGGTATCCTTTCTATCTACGTATCCTATCCTATCAGAATCGTGACTGAGAAGACACGCACAGCCCTCCACACATGGAGAAACAATGACCCCCAATGGTTGAACATAGGCATTTGCACCCCCACTCTCTACTTTAACAAGGAACACATCAGTTTCCCTGGCCCTTTTGCTGTACTGTTCAGACACCTGCATGGTCCTTAGGCTCTCAGTGCTGATAACTACTAGAATTAAGTTGTGTTTGCTCAATTGATATTAAAGATATCATGGAGGACCAGGAGGAATATGAATAAGGACAATTCTAGGAGGTGACAGTCAAAAGAGAATCAGGAAGTATTTTAGCTCAGGCTGTATTGTCATAATAGTGGGGAGAAGAGTAAGAAGGGACTTGAAGCAAATAAAGTCTATTTTTTTCAAAACCAGTTGGCCCCTGGGAAGAGTATACTTATTGGTGTGATTATTCCAGAAAGCAAATATATCACTACTATACCAACTTCTAAGCTATAGTCTTGATTTATGTGCATGTCCCACTCCACTGAAGAATTTTTGGTGGAATATATCTAACTACCTGGAAAAGCTATTAAAATATTAATCCATTTTCTTCTAATACATAAATGTGAAGCTGTATTTTCTTCATATACTTTTATCAAAAAAAATCAAAGCAAGATGAATGCACAAGGACATAAATATCCAAGAGACTTCTATTAAATCAGACTTTAAAAAATGCAAAACTATAAAACAATGCCATTCTTCTCACTAAATTGTTTATTAGGTTATTTTTTTTTTTTTCTTTTTCCTCTCAGTTTCCTTATAAGAAGATAGGAATCATACTGACCTTGAAGAACATACCCTCAATAGTGGTTCTGGGACCAACCATGTGGTTTGCTTTGGCCAATGAGACATTTGTAAACACAACGTAAGCAAAGGCTTGCAAAATAATTAGGTGTTATGGTTTGTCCTCTTCCTTCCTTCTTTTAGAATCCAGTCACCATATGAATAGCCCACATTAGCCTGCTGGACACATGTGGCCCAACAGCCAGTCTTTTAAGCGAGGCTCAGATCATTTAGCCCTGGTAAAATTACCAGAATCCTGAAGCCACATGAGTGATGTTAGGCAAAATTAGCATAAGAACTGCCCAGTTAATCCCACGACAAATTGCTAGTCACAAGAACTAGAAATAAACACTGGTTTAAGTCACTACTTTTTTAGGTGTTTTTTTCATGTAGCAGTAGGTAACAAAAACACAAAGTACACATATCCTTTGGTAATGTTCACATTCTTACCAAGATTAAGATGCCATTTATTTTAAAAAGTATTTTTATAGGAATAATACTTAAATAATTGCTTAAGCACAAATAGCACTTTATGCTTTTTGAGTTCACTTCTTCTACATTAGACTGATTTTCAAAGTGTGGTCTGTAGACCCTTGAGGGTCTCCAAAGTCATAACTATTTTTATAAGACTATTTTTCATTTTTCAGTGGTGACATTTGTACTGATGATACAAAAGCAAAGCACTGATGAATAAGAATGCTGGTGCCTTAGAACAAATCAGTGTGGTACCAAACTGCACTAAGCACATTATATACTTTGTTGTGTACTCACAGTTCAACCAAAAAAGTCAGTTTCGAATGAATCCTTTATAAGAGCTGGGGCTGTAGCTCAGTGGTAAAGCACTTGTCTAGCATATCTGAGCCCTAAGTTTCAATCATTCCCCAGCACCACGAAAAAAAAATTTAAAACACAATTAAGTCTTTGATGAAGCAGTAAAAGTATTAATTTTATTAAGTTTCAACCTTGAGTACATGTTTTTAACATTCTGTCTGATAAAACACAAAATATGCATAATGCACTCCTGCACACCAAAGTGTGATGGCTGTCTGTGGCTGTTACTAGCTCTATTAGTCATTTTTTCATAGAACAATATTTTTATTTGAAAAAACACTGACAAACTGTGGTTATTAATTTATAATTAGATATTTAGCAGACATTTTGTCAAAGATAAATTGACTTCTTGCCTCAAGGAAATTACTGACAGCATTTGTTGCTAATGATATAATTTGGGTTTTCAAACAAAAATTAGAATTTTGGAAAACTTGTATCTGCCATCATGAACTTGACAGCTTTCCAATACTGAAGAGATTTTTCTGTTGAGATTAGTAGTAATTCTAAGGAATGTGATTTTTTAAAGAGAATTAATTT
This sequence comes from Aplodontia rufa, assembly GCA_004027875.1. Lineage (NCBI taxonomy): Eukaryota > Metazoa > Chordata > Mammalia > Rodentia > Aplodontiidae > Aplodontia > Aplodontia rufa. The sequence continues at coordinate 97,173 of PVKS010003896.1, forward strand.
TATTTATTTTTTCATCTGTTTTTTGCGTATGTGGTGCTGGGGTTTGAACCTGGATCTTCGTGCATGCCAGGAAGTGTTCTACCTCTAAGCCACTGCTCCAGCCCCAAAGAATGTGATTTTTTAAAAATATTATATACTGAAATGTATTAGTATCTAGAAGATTTGCCCAGTTCAGTGAACAAGAATTTCCCAAATGACCAATATATGGGGAAAAGAGCCAAAAGACCAATGAGTGGATTTTGTGGGATAGAGTACAAAGAATTCATTAACATGGTTTCAGATTCCACATGTAACTAATCTTTAAGAAACCACCACTTGTCAAGTTTTAATGGATTATCAAGAATAGAATATCTGAAAAGGCTATTAAAATATTTCTCCTTTTTCCTACTACATCTGTGTGAGGCTGTATTTTCTCCACATATTCTTCCATTAAAATAATGTATTCAGACTGAACATAGGAGTCAAGTATACAGGTCTTCTATTAAATCAGACTTTTGAAAACAAAATTGCGGGCTGGAGCCATGGCTCAGAGGTTTCAGTGTTTGCCTGGCAAGCACAAGGACCCGGGTTCAAACCCCAGCACCACGTACGCAACTAAGTGTTGGAGCAACAAAGTCCATGTAAAAAACTAAATAAAGTTGTTTCTCTCTTTCTCTGTCTCTCTCACTGTCCCGCTCTCTTAAAAAAAAAATTGATTATCTCTCTCTCTCTTTAAAAAAAAAAAAACAAAAACAAACAAAAAATTGCAGGGCTGGAGCGGTGGCTCGGCGGTTATGGTGCTTGCCTGGCATGTGCGAGTACAGGAGTTCAAATCCCAGCACCCACGTACACAACTAAGTGCTGGAGCAATGAAAGCCATGTGAAAAACCCAATAAAAATTGTTTCTCTCTGTCTCTCTCACTGTCCCTCTCTCTTAAAAAAAATAAAATTGCAAAGATGCAAAACATGCCACTCTTTTTGCTAAATTTTTTGGGGGTAATAGAAATTGAACCCAGGGGTGCTCTGCCACGGAGCTACATCCCAGCTCTTTTTATTTTTTATTTTGAGAGAGGGTCTCTTACTAAGTTGCTTAGAGCCTCACTAAATTGCTGAGGCTGGCTTTGAACTTGCAATCCTCTAGCCTTAGACACCAAAGTCATGGAATTCCAGGTGTGTGCCATAGCACCCAGTTAAATTTATATTTTAAATGCACTTTATTAATGAAAATATTTGTGATATGACCAGACACAGTGACACATAACTATAATCCCAGCAACTCAGGACACTGAGACAGGAGCATCACAAGTTTGAGACCAGACTCAGCAACTTGCAAGACCCTAAATGATTTACTGAGATCCTCAAAATAAAAAATAAAAAGGACTTGGAATGTAGGTCAGTAGTAAAACACCCCTGGGTTCAATCTCCAGTACCAAAAAAATAAAAAATTATACACACATATATACATATATGGAACCACCTTACGACCCAGCTATCCCACTCCTGGGAATTTTCCCAAAAGATTTAGAATCAGAGTATTATAGTGATGTGGCTTCATCAATGTTTATAGCAGCTCAATTTACTATAGCTAGATTATGGAACCAACCCAGATGCCCCTCACTTGATGAGTGGATACACAAGCTTTGGTTCATATATACTATGGAATACTACTCGGCCATCAGAGAAGACGATATTATAGCTTTCGAAGTCAAATGGATGGAGATGGACAGAATTATGC